>CAWWDL010000166.1:0-62064 GCA_963942545.1 Oxycera nigricornis | reverse complement strand
GAAATCCATTTTTTTCCGCGAAAAAATCAAAAGCCCGCGAACGGCAGCCAAAACATGTCACAATCCAACTGCGAGCAAATGACCCGGAAAAGGGCGCAAAACGTGCGGAGCACCCTAGCGGGCGAGGAAATCCATTTTTTTCCGCGAAAAAATCAAAAGCCCGCGAACGGCAGCCAAAACATGTCACAATCCAACTGCGAGCAAATGACCCGGAAAGGGGTGCAAAACGTGCGGAGCACCCTAGCGGGCGAGGAAATCCAGTTTTTTCCGCGAAAAAATCAAAAGCCCGCGAACGGCAGCCAAAACATGTCACAATCCAACTGCGAGCAAATGACCCGGAAAAGGGCGCAGAACGTGCGGAGCACCCTAGCGGGCGAGGAAATCCAGGTTTTTCTGCGAAAAAATCAAAAGCCCGCGAACGGCAGCCAAAACATGTCACAATCCAACTGCGAGCAAATGACCCGGAAAGGGGCGCAGAACGTGCGGAGCACCCTAGCGGGCGAGGAAATCCATTTTTTTCCGCGAAAAAATCAAAAGCCTGCGAACGGCAGCCAAAACATGTCACAATCCAACTGCGTGAAAATGACCCGGAAAAGGGCGCAAAACGTGCGGAGCACCCTAGCGGGCGAGGAAATCCATTTTTTTCCGCGAAAAAATCAAAAGCCCGCGAACGGCAGCCAAAACATGTCACAATCCAACTGCGAGCAAATGACCCGAAAAAAGGCGCAGAACGTGCGGAGCACCCTAGCGGGCGAGGAAATCCAGTTTTTTCCGCGAAAAAATCAAAAGCCCGCGAACGGCAGCCAAAACATGTCACAATCCAACTGCGAGCAAATGACCCGGAAAGGGGTGCAAAACGTGCGGAGCACCCTAGCGGGCGAGGAAATCCATTTTTTCCGCGAAAAAATCAAAAGCCCGCGAACGGCAGCCAAAACATGTCACAATCCAACTGCGAGCAAATGACCCGGAAAAGGGCGCAAAACGTGCGGAGCACCCTAGCGGGCGAGGAAATCCAGGTTTTTCTGCGAAAAAATCAAAAGCCCGCGAACGGCAGCCAAAACATGTCACAATCCAACTGCGAGCAAATGACCCGGAAAGGGGCGCAGAACGTGCGGAGCACCCTAGCGGGCGAGGGAATCCATTTTTTTCCGCGAAAAAATCAAAAGCCCGCGAACGGCAGCCAAAACATGTCACAATCCAACTGCGTGAAAATGACCGGGAAAGGGGCGCAGAACGTGCGGAGCACCCTAGCGGGCGAGGAAATCCATTTTTTTCCGCGAAAAAATCAAAAGCCCGCGAACGGCAGCCAAAACATGTCACAATCCAACTGCGAGCAAATGACCCGGAAAGGGGCGCAGAACGTGCGGAGCACCCTAGCGGGCGAGGAAATCCAGTTTTTTCCGCGAAAAAATCAAAAGCCCGCGAACGGCAGCCAAAACATGTCACAATCCAACTGCGTGAAAATGACCGGGAAAGGGGCGCAGAACGTGCGGAGCACCCTAGCGGGCGAGGAAATCCATTTTTTTCCGCAAAAAAATCAAAAGCCCGCGAACGGCAGCCAAGACATGTCACAATCCAACTGCGAGCAAATGACCCGGAAAGGGGCGCAGAACGTGCGGAGCACCCTAGCGGGCGAGGAAATCCAGTTTTTTCCGCGAAAAAATCAAAAGCTCGCGAACGGCAGCCAAAATATGTCACAATCCAACTGCGTGAAAATGACCGGGAAAGGGGCGCAGAACGTGCGGAGCACCCTAGCGGGCGAGGAAATCCATTTTTTTCCGCGAAAAAATCAAAAGCCCGCGAACGGCAGCCAAAACATGTCACAATCCAACTGCGAGCAAATGACCCGGAAAGGGGCGCAGAACGTGCGGAGCACCCTAGCGGGCGAGGAAATCCAGTTTTTTCCGCGAAAAAAGCAAAAGCCCGCGAACGGCAGCCAAAACATGTCACAATCCAACTGCGAGCAAATGACCCGAAAAAGGGCGCAAAACGTGCGGAGCACCCTAGCGGGCGAGGAAATCCAGTTTTTTCCGCGAAAAAATCAAAAGCCCGCGAACGGCAGCCAAAACATGTCACAATCCAACTGCGTGAAAATGACCGGGAAAGGATCGCAGAACGTGCGGAGCACCCTAGCGGGCGAGGAAATCCATTTTTTTCCGCGAAAAAATCAAAAGCCCGCGAACGGCAGCCAAAACATGTCACAATCCAACTGCAAGCAAATGACCCGGAAAGGGGCGCAGAACGTGCGGAGCACCCTAGCGGGCGAGGAAATCCAGTTTTTTCCGCGAAAAAAGCAAAAGCCCGCGAACGGCAGCCAAAACATGTCACAATCCAACTGCGAGCAAATGACCCGGAAAGGGGCGCAGAACGTGCGGAGCACCCTAGCGGGCGAGGAAGTCCATTTTTTTCCGCGAAAAAATCAAAAGCCCGCGAACGGCAGCCAAAACATGTCACAATCCAACTGCGTGAAAATGACCGGGAAAGGGGCGCAGAACGTGCGGAGCACCCTAGCGGGCGAGGAAATCCATTTTTTCCGCGAAAAAATCAAAAGCCCGCGAACGGCAGCCAAAACATGTCACAATCCAACTGCGAGCAAATGACCCGGAAAGGGGCGCAGAACGTGCGGAGCACCCTAGCGGGCGAGGAAATCCAGTTTTTTCCGCGAAAAAAGCAAAAGCCCGCGAACGGCAGCCAAAACATGTCACAATCCAACTGCGAGCAAATGACCCGGAAAGGGGTGCAAAACGTGCGGAGCACCCTAGCGGGCGAGGAAATCCAGGTTTTTCTGCGAAAAAATCAAAAGCCCGCGAACGGCAGCCAAAACATGTCACAATCCAACTGCGAGCAAATGACCCGAAAAAGGGCGCAGAACGTGCGGAGCACCCTAGCGGGCGAGGGAATCCAGTTTTTTCCGCGAAAAAATCAAAAGCCCGCGAACGGCAGCCAAAACATGTCACAATCCAACTGCGAGCAAATGACCCGGAAAGGGGCGCAAAACGTGCGGAGCACCCTAGCGGGCGAGGAAATCCAGGTTTTTCTGCGAAAAAATCAAAAGCCCGCAAACGGCAGCCAAAACATGTCACAATCCAACTGCGAGCAAATGACCCGAAAAAGGGCGCAGAACGTGCGGAGCACCCTAGCGGGCGAGGAAATCCAGTTTTTTCCGCGAAAAAAATCAAAAGCCCGCGAACGGCAGCCAAAACATGTCACAATCCAACTGCGAGCAAATGACCCGGAAAAGGGCGCAAAACGTGCGGAGCACCCTAGCGGGCGAGGAAATCCAGTTTTTTCCGCGAAAAAATCAAAAGCCCGCGAACGGCAGCCAAAACATGTCACAATCCAACTGCGAGCAAATGACCCGGAAAGGGGTGCAAAACGTGCGGAGCACCCTAGCGGGCGAGGAAATCCAGTTTTTTCCGCGAAAAAAGCAAAAGCCCGCGAACGGCAGCCAAAACATGTCACAATCCAACTGCGAGCAAATGACCCGGAAAGGGGTGCAAAACGTGCGGAGCACCCTAGCGGGCGAGGAAATCCAGGTTTTTCTGCGAAAAAATCAAAAGCCCGCGAACGGCAGCCAAAACATGTCACAATCCAACTGCGAGCAAATGACCCGAAAAAGGGCGCAGAACGTGCGGAGCACCCTAGCGGGCGAGAGAATCCAGTTTTTTCCGCGAAAAAATCAAAAGCCCGCGAACGGCAGCCAAAACATGTCACAATCCAACTGCGAGCAAATGACCCGGAAAGGGGCGCAAAACGTGCGGAGCACCCTAGCGGGCGAGGAAATCCAGGTTTTTCTGCGAAAAAATCAAAAGCCCGCGAACGGCAGCCAAAACATGTCACAATCCAACTGCGAGCAAATGACCCGAAAAAGGGCGCAAAACGTGCGGAGCACCCTAGCGGGCGAGGGAATCCAGTTTTTTCCGCGAAAAAATCAAAAGCCCGCGAACGACAGCCAAAACATGTCACAATCCAACTGCGAGCAAATGACCCGGAAAGGGGCGCAAAACGTGCGGAGCACCCTAGCGGGCGAGGAAATCCAGGTTTTTCTGCGAAAAAATCAAAAGCCCGCAAACGGCAGCCAAAACATGTCACAATCCAACTGCGAGCAAATGACCCGAAAAAGGGCGCAGAACGTGCGGAGCACCCTAGCGGGCGAGGAAATCCAGTTTTTTCCGCGAAAAAAATCAAAAGCCCGCGAACGGCAGCCAAAACATGTCACAATCCAACTGCGAGCAAATGACCCGGAAAAGGGCGCAAAACGTGCGGAGCACCCTAGCGGGCGAGGAAATCCAGTTTTTTCCGCGAAAAAATCAAAAGCCCGCGAACGGCAGCCAAAACATGTCACAATCCAACTGCGAGCAAATGACCCGGAAAGGGGTGCAAAACGTGCGGAGCACCCTAGCGGGCGAGGAAATCCAGTTTTTTCCGCGAAAAAAGCAAAAGCCCGCAAACGGCAGCCAAAACATGTCACAATCCAACTGCGAGCAAATAACCCGGAAAGGGGCGCAAAACGTGCGGAGCACCCCAGCGGGCGAGGAAATCCAGGTTTTTCTGCGAAAAAATCAAAAGCCCGCGAACGGCAGCCAAAACATGTCACAATCCAACTGCGAGCAAGTGACCCGAAAAAGGGCGCAGAACGTGCGGAGCACCCTAGCTGGCGAGGAAATCCAGTTTTTTCCGCGAAAAAATCAAAAGCCCGCAAACGGCAGCCAAAACATGTCACAATCCAACTGCGAGCAAATGACCCGGAAAGGGGCGCAGAACGTGCAGAGCACCCTAGCGGGCGAGGAAATCCAGTTTTTTCCGCGAAAAAATCAAAAGCCCGCGAACGGCAGCCAAAACATGTCACAATCCAACTGCGAGCAAATGACCCGGAAAGGGGCGCAAAACGTGCGGAGCACCCTAGCGGGCGAGGAAATCCAGGTTTTTCTGCGAAAAAATCAAAAGCCCGCGAACGGCAGCCAAAACATGTCACAATCCAACTGCGAGCAAATGACCCGAAAAAGGGCGCAGAACGTGCGGAGCACCCTAGCGGGCGAGGAAATCCAGTTTTTTCCGCGAAAAAATCAAAAGCCCGCGAACGGCAGCCAAGACATGTCACAATCCAACTGCGAGCAAATGACCCGGAAAGGGGCGCAGAACGTGCGGACCACCCTAGCGGGCGAGGAAATCCAGTTTTTTCCGCGAAAAAATCAAAAGCTCGCGAACGGCAGCCAAAATATGTCACAATCCAACTGCGTGAAAATGACCGGGAAAGGGGCGCAGAACGTGCGGAGCACCCTAGCGGGCGAGGAAATCCATTTTTTTCCGCGAAAAAATCAAAAGCCCGCGAACGGCAGCCAAAACATGTCACAATCCAACTGCGAGCAAATGACCCGGAAAGGGGCGCAGAACGTGCGGAGCACCCTAGCGGGCGAGGAAATCCAGTTTTTTCCGCGAAAAAAGCAAAAGCCCGCGAACGGCAGCCAAAACATGTCACAATCCAACTGCGAGCAAATGACCCGAAAAAGGGCGCAAAACGTGCGGAGCACCCTAGCGGGCGAGGAAATCCAGTTTTTTCCGCGAAAAAAGCAAAAGCCCGCGAACGGCAGCCAAAACATGTCACAATCCAACTGCGTGAAAATGACTGGGAAAGGGGCGCAGAACGTGCGGAGCACCCTAGCGGGCGAGGAAATCCATTTTTTTCCGCGAAAAAATCAAAAGCCCGCGAACGGCAGCCAAAACATGTCACAATCCAACTGCGAGCAAATGACCCGGAAAGGGGCGCAGAACGTGCGGAGCACCCTAGCGGGCGAGGAAATCCAGTTTTTTCCGCGAAAAAAAGCAAAAGCCCGCGAACGGCAGCCAAAACATGTCACAATCCAACTGCGAGCAAATGACCCGGAAAGGGGCGCAAAACGTGCGGAGCACCCTAGCGGGCGAAGAAATCCAGTTTTTTCCGCGAAAAAATCAAAAGCCCGCGAACGGCAGCCAAAACATGTCACAATCTAACTGCGAGCAAATGACCCGAAAAAGGGCGCAGAACGTGCGAAGCACCCTAGCGGGCGAGGAAATCCAGTTTTTTCCGCGAAAAAATCAAAAGCCCGCGAACGGCAGCCAAAACATGTCACAATCCAACTGCGTGAAAATGACCGGGAAAGGGGCGCAGAACGTGCGGAGCACCCTAGCGGGCGAGGAAATCCATTTTTTTCCGCGAAAAAATCAAAAGCCCGCGAACGGCAGCCAAAACATGTCACAATCCAACTGCGAGCAAATGACCCGGAAAGGGGCGCAGAACGTGCGGAGCACCCTAGCGGGCGAGGAAATCCAGTTTTTTCCGCGAAAAAAAGCAAAAGCCCGCGAACGGCAGCCAAAACATGTCACAATCCAACTGCGAGCAAATGACCCGGAAAGGGGCGCAAAACGTGCGGAGCACCCTAGCGGGCGAAGAAATCCAGTTTTTTCCGCGAAAAAATCAAAAGCCCGCGAACGGCAGCCAAAACATGTCACAATCTAACTGCGAGCAAATGACCCGAAAAAGGGCGCAGAACGTGCGGAGCACCCTAGCGGGCGAGGAAATCCAGTTTTTTCCGCGAAAAAATCAAAAGCCCGCGAACGGCAGCCAAAACATGTCACAATCCAACTGCGAGCAAATGACCCGGAAAGGGGTGCAAAACGTGCGGAGCACCCTAGCGGGCGAAGAAATCCAGTTTTTTCCGCGAAAAAATCAAAAGCCCGCGAACGGCAGCCAAAACATGTCACAATCTAACTGCGAGCAAATGACCCGAAAAAGGGCGCAGAACGTGCGGAGCACCCTAGCGGGCGAGGAAATCCAGTTTTTTCCGCGAAAAAAGCAAAAGCCCGCGAACGGCAGCCAAAACATGTCACAATCCAACTGCGAGCAAATGACCCGAAAAAGGGCGCAAAACGTGCGGAGCACCCTAGCGGGCGAAGAAATCCAGTTTTTTCCGCGAAAAAATCAAAAGCCCGCGAACGGCAGCCAAAACATGTCACAATCTAACTGCGAGCAAATGACCCGAAAAAGGGCGCAGAACGTGCGGAGCACCCTAGCGGGCGAGGAAATCCAGTTTTTTCCGCGAAAAAATCAAAAGCCCGCGAACGGCAGCCAAAACATGTCACAATCCAACTGCGTGAAAATGACCGGGAAAGGGGCGCAGAACGTGCGGAGCACCCTAGCGGGCGAGGAAATCCATTTTTTTCCGCGAAAAAATCAAAAGCCCGCGAACGGCAGCCAAAACATGTCACAATCCAACTGCGAGCAAATGACCCGGAAAGGGGCGCAGAACGTGCGGAGCACCCTAGCGGGCGAGGAAATCCAGTTTTTTCCGCGAAAAAAGCAAAAGCCCGCGAACGGCAGCCAAAACATGTCACAATCCAACTGCGAGCAAATGACCCGGAAAGGGGCGCAAAACGTACGGAGCACCCTAGCGGGCGAGGAAATCCAGTTTTTTCCGCGAAAAAAGCAAAAGCCCGCGAACGGCAGCCAAAACATGTCACAATCCAACTGCGAGCAAATGACCCGAAAAAGGGCGCAAAACGTGCGGAGCACCCTAGCGGGCGAGGAAATCCAGTTTTTTCCGCGAAAAAATCAAAAGCCCGCGAACGGCAGCCAAAACATGTCACAATCCAACTGCGAGCAAATGACCCGGAAAGGGGCGCAGAACGTGCGGAGCACCCTAGCGGGCGAGGAAATCCAGTTTTTTCCGCGAAAAAAGCAAAAGCCCGCGAACGGCAGCCAAAACATGTCACAATCCAACTGCGAGCAAATGACCCGAAAAAGGGCGCAAAACGTGCGGAGCACCCTAGCGGGCGAGGAAATCCAGTTTTTTCCGCGAAAAAATCAAAAGCCCGCGAACGGCAGCCAAAACATGTCACAATCCAACTGCGTGAAAATGACCGGGAAAGGGGCGCAGAACGTGCGGAGCACCCTAGCGGGCGAGGAAATCCATTTTTTTCCGCGAAAAAATCAAAAGCCCGCGAACGGCAGCCAAAACATGTCACAATCCAACTGCGAGCAAATGACCCGGAAAGGGGCGCAGAACGTGCGGAGCACCCTAGCGGGCGAGGAAATCCAGTTTTTTCCGCGAAAAAAGCAAAAGCCCGCGAACGGCAGCCAAAACATGTCACAATCCAACTGCGAGCAAATGACCCGGAAAGGGGCGCAAAACGTACGGAGCACCCTAGCGGGCGAGGAAATCCAGTTTTTTCCGCGAAAAAAGCAAAAGCCCGCGAACGGCAGCCAAAACATGTCACAATCCAACTGCGAGCAAATGACCCGAAAAAGGGCGCAAAACGTGCGGAGCACCCTAGCGGGCGAGGAAATCCAGTTTTTTCCGCGAAAAAATCAAAAGCCCGCGAACGGCAGCCAAAACATGTCACAATCCAACTGCGAGCAAATGACCCGGAAAGGGGCGCAGAACGTGCGGAGCACCCTAGCGGGCGAGGAAATCCAGTTTTTTCCGCGAAAAAAGCAAAAGCCCGCGAACGGCAGCCAAAACATGTCACAATCCAACTGCGAGCAAATGACCCGAAAAAGGGCGCAAAACGTGCGGAGCACCCTAGCGGGCGAGGAAATCCAGTTTTTTCCGCGAAAAAATCAAAAGCCCGCGAACGGCAGCCAAAACATGTCACAATCCAACTGCGAGCAAATGACCCGGAAAGGGGTGCAAAACGTGCGGAGCACCCTAGCGGGCGAGGAAATCCAGGTTTTTCTGCGAAAAAATCAAAAGCCCGCGAACGGCAGCCAAAACATGTCACAATCCAACTGCGAGCAAGTGACCCGAAAAAGGGCGCAGAACGTGCGGAGCACCCTAGCGGGCGAGGAAATCCAGTTTTTTCCGCGAAAAAATCAAAAGCCCGCGAACGGCAGCCAAAACATGTCACAATCCAACTGCGAGCAAATGACCCGAAAAAGGGCGCAAAACGTGCGGAGCACCCTAGCGGGCGAGGAAATCCAGTTTTTTCCGCGAAAAAATCAAAAGCCCGCGAACGGCAGCCAAAACATGTCACAATCCAACTGCGAGCAAATGACCCGGAAAGGGGCGCAGAACGTGCGGAGCACCCTAGCGGGCGAGGAAATCCAGGTTTTTCTGCGAAAAAATCAAAAGCCCGCGAACGGCAGCCAAAACATGTCACAATCCAACTGCGAGCAAATGACCCGAAAAAGGGCGCAGAACGTGCGGAGCACCCTAGCGGGCGAGGAAATCCAGTTTTTTCCGCGAAAAAAATCAAAAGCCCGCGAACGGCAGCCAAAACATGTCACAATCCAACTGCGAGCAAATGACCCGGAAAAGGGCGCAAAACGTGCGGAGCACCCTAGCGGGCGAGGAAATCCAGTTTTTTCCGCGAAAAAATCAAAAGCCAGCGAACGGCAGCCAAAACATGTCACAATCCAACTGCGAGCAAATGACCCGGAAAGGGGTGCAAAACGTGCGGAGCACCCTAGCGGGCGAGGAAATCCAGTTTTTTCCGCGAAAAAAGCAAAAGCCCGCGAACGGCAGCCAAAACATGTCACAATCCAACTGCGAGCAAATAACCCGGAAAGGGGCGCAAAACGTGCGGAGCGCCCCAGCGGGCGAGGAAATCCAGGTTTTTCTGCGAAAAAATCAAAAGCCCGCGAACGGCAGCCAAAACATGTCACAATCCAACTGCGAGCAAGTGACCCGCAAAAGGGCGCAGAACGTGCGGAGCACCCTAGCGGGCGAGGAAATCCAGTTTTTTCCGCGAAAAAATCAAAAGCCCGCGAACGGCAGCCAAAACATGTCACAATCCAACTGCGAGCAAATGACCCGGAAAGGGGTGCAAAACGTGCGGAGCACCCTAGCGGGCGAGGAAATCCAGTTTTTTCCGCGAAAAAAGCAAAAGCCCGCGAACGGCAGCCAAAACATGTCACAATCCAACTGCGAGCAAATAACCCGGAAAGGGGCGCAAAACGTGCGGAGCACCCCAGCGGGCGAGGAAATCCAGGTTTTTCTGCGAAAAAATCAAAAGCCCGCGAACGGCAGCCAAAACATGTCACAATCCAACTGCGAGCAAGTGACCCGAAAAAGGGCGCAGAACGTGCGGAGCACCCTAGCGGGCGAGGAAATCCAGTTTTTTCCGCGAAAAAATCAAAAGCCCGCGAACGGCAGCCAAAACATGTCACAATCCAACTGCGAGCAAATGACCCGAAAAAGGGCGCAAAACGTGCGGAGCACCCTAGCGGGCGAGGAAATCCAGTTTTTCCGCGAAAAAATCAAAAGCCCGCGAACGGCAGCCAAAACATGTCACAATCCAACTGCGAGCAAATGACCCGGAAAGGGGTGCAAAACGTGCGGAGCACCCTAGCGGGCGAGGAAATCCAGGTTTTTCTGCGAAAAAATCAAAAGCCCGCGAACGGCAGCCAAAACATGTCACAATCCAACTGCGAGCAAATGACCCGAAAAAGGGCGCAGAACGTGCGGAGCACCCTAGCGGGCGAGCAAATCCAGTTTTTTCCGCGAAAAAATCAAAAGCCCGCGAACGGCAGCCAAAACATGTCACAATCCAACTGCGAGCAAATGACCCGGAAAGGGGCGCAAAACGTGCGGAGCACCCTAGCGGGCGAGGAAATCCAGTTTTTTCCGCGAAAAATTCAAAAGCCCGCGAACGGCAGCCAAAACATGTCACAATCCAACTGCGAGCAAATGACCCGAAAAAGGGCGCAAAACGTGCGGAGCACCCTAGCGGGCGAGGAAATCCAGTTTTTTCCGCGAAAAAATCAAAAGCCCGCGAACGGCAGCCAAAACATGTCACAATCCAACTGCGAGCAAATGACCCGGAAAGGGGTGCAAAACGTGCGGAGCACCCTAGCGGGCGAGGAAATCCAGTTTTTTCCGCGAAAAAAGCAAAAGCCCGCGAACGGCAGCCAAAACATGTCACAATCCAACTGCGAGCAAATAACCCGGAAAGGGGCGCAAAACGTGCGGAGCACCCCAGCGGGCGAGGAAATCCAGGTTTTTCTGCGAAAAAATCAAAAGCCCGCGAACGGCAGCCAAAACATGTCACAATCCAACTGCGAGCAAGTGACCCGAAAAAGGGCGCAGAACGTGCGGAGCACCCTAGCGGGCGAGGAAATCCAGTTTTTTCCGCGAAAAAATCAAAAGCCCGCGAACGGCAGCCAAAACATGTCACAATCCAACTGCGAGCAAATGACCCGAAAAAGGGCGCAAAACGTGCGGAGCACCCTAGCGGGCGAGGAAATCCAGTTTTTCCGCGAAAAAATCAAAAGCCCGCGAACGGCAGCCAAAACATGTCACAATCCAACTGCGAGCAAATGACCCGGAAAGGGGTGCAAAACGTGCGGAGCACCCTAGCGGGCGAGGAAATCCAGGTTTTTCTGCGAAAAAATCAAAAGCCCGCGAACGGCAGCCAAAACATGTCACAATCCAACTGCGAGCAAATGACCCGAAAAAGGGCGCAGAACGTGCGGAGCACCCTAGCGGGCGAGGAAATCCAGTTTTTTCCGCGAAAAAAATCAAAAGCCCGCGAACGGCAGCCAAAACATGTCACAATCCAACTGCGAGCAAATGACCCGGAAAAGGGCGCAAAACGTGCGGAGCACCCTAGCGGGCGAGGAAATCCAGTTTTTTCCGCGAAAAAATCAAAAGCCCGCGAACGGCAGCCAAAACATGTCACAATCCAACTGCGAGCAAATGACCCGGAAAGGGGTGCAAAACGTGCGGAGCACCCTAGCGGGCGAGGAAATCCAGTTTTTTCCGCGAAAAAAGCAAAAGCCCGCGAACGGCAGCCAAAACATGTCACAATCCAACTGCGAGCAAATAACCCGGAAAGGGGCGCAAAACGTGCGGAGCACCCCAGCGGGCGAGGAAATCCAGGTTTTTCTGCGAAAAAATCAAAAGCCCGCGAACGGCAGCCAAAACATGTCACAATCCAACTGCGAGCAAGTGACCCGAAAAAGGGCGCAGAACGTGCGGAGCACCCTAGCGGGCGAGGAAATCCAGTTTTTTCCGCGAAAAAATCAAAAGCCCGCGAACGGCAGCCAAAACATGTCACAATCCAACTGCGAGCAAATGACCCGGAAAGGGGCGCAAAACGTGCGGAGCACCCTAGCGGGCGAGGAAATCCAGTTTTTTCCGCGAAAAAATCAAAAGCCCGCGAACGGCAGCCAAAACATGTCACAATCCAACTGCGAGCAAATGACCCGAAAAAGGGCGCAAAACGTGCGGAGCACCCTAGCGGGCGAGGAAATCCAGTTTTTTCCGCGAAAAAATCAAAAGCCCGCGAACGGCAGCCAAAACATGTCACAATCCAACTGCGAGCAAATGACCCGGAAAGGGGCGCAGAACGTGCAGAGCACCCTAGCGGGCGAAGAAATCCAGTTTTTTCCGCGAAAAAATCAAAAGCCCGCGAACGGCAGCCAAAACATGTCACAATCCAACTGCGAGCAAATGACCCGGAAAGGGGCGCAAAACGTGCGGAGCACCCTAGCGGGCGAGGAAATCCAGGTTTTTCTGCGAAAAAATCAAAAGCCCGCGAACGGCAGCCAAAACATGTCACAATCCAACTGCGAGCAAATGACCCGAAAAAGGGCGCAGAACGTGCGGAGCACCCTAGCGGGCGAGGAAATCCAGTTTTTTCCGCGAAAAAATCAAAAGCCCGCGAACGGCAGCCAAAACATGTCACAATCCAACTGCGAGCAAATGACCCGGAAAAGGGCGCAAAACGTGCGGAGCACCCTAGCGGGCGAGGAAATCCATTTTTTTTCCGCGAAAAAATCAAAAGCCCGCGAACGGCAGCCAAAACATGTCACAATCCAACTGCGAGCAAATGACCCGGAAAAGGGCGCAAAACGTGCGGAGCACCCTAGCGGGCGAGGAAATCCATTTTTTTCCGCGAAAAAATCAAAAGCCCGCGAACGGCAGCCAAAACATGTCACAATCCAACTGCGTGAAAATGACCGGGAAAGGGGCGCAGAACGTGCGGAGCACCCTAGCGGGCGAGGAAATCCATTTTTTTCCGCGAAAAAATCAAAAGCCCGCGAACGGCAGCCAAAACATGTCACAATCCAACTGCGTGAAAATGACCGGAAAGGGGCGCAGAACGTGCGGAGCACCCTAGCGGGCGAGGAAATCCATTTTTTTCCGCGAAAAAATCAAAAGCCCGCGAACGGCAGCCAAAACATGTCACAATCCAACTGCGAGCAAATGACCCGAAAAAGGGCGCAGAACGTGCGGAGCACCCTAGCGGGCGAGGAAATCCATTTTTTTCCGCGAAAAAATCAAAAGCCCGCGAACGGCAGCCAAAACATGTCACAATCCAACTGCGTGAAAATGACCGGAAAGGGGCGCAGAACGTGCGGAGCACCCTAGCGGGCGAGGAAATCCAGGTTTTTCTGCGAAAAAATCAAAAGCCCGCGAACGGCAGCCAAAACATGTCACAATCCAACTGCGAGCAAATGACCCGGAAAGGGGCGCAGAACGTGCGGAGCACCCTAGCGGGCGAGGAAATCCAGTTTTTTCCGCGAAAAAATCAAAAGCCCGCGAACGGCAGCCAAAACATGTCACAATCCAACTGCGTGAAAATGACCGGAAAGGGGCGCAGAACGTGCGGAGCACCCTAGCGGGCGAGGAAATCCAGGTTTTTCTGCGAAAAAATCAAAAGCCCGCGAACGGCAGCCAAAACATGTCACAATCCAACTGCGAGCAAATGACCCGAAAAAGGGCGCAGAACGTGCGGAGCACCCTAGCGGGCGAGGAAATCCAGGTTTTTCTGCGAAAAAATCAAAAGCCCGCGAACGGCAGCCAAAACATGTCACAATCCAACTGCGAGCAAATGACCCGGAAAGGGGCGCAGAACGTGCGGAGCACCCTAGCGGGCGAGGAAATCCAGTTTTTTCCGCGAAAAAATCAAAAGCCCGCGAACGGCAGCCAAAACATGTCACAATCCAACTGCGTGAAAATGACCGGGAAAGGGGCGCAGAACGTGCGGAGCACCCTAGCGGGCGAGGAAATCCATTTTTTTCCGCGAAAAAATCAAAAGCCCGCGAACGGCAGCCAAGACATGTCACAATCCAACTGCGAGCAAATGACCCGGAAAGGGGCGCAGAACGTGCGGAGCACCCTAGCGGGCGAGGAAATCCAGTTTTTTCCGCGAAAAAATCAAAAGCTCGCGAACGGCAGCCAAAATATGTCACAATCCAACTGCGTGAAAATGACCGGGAAAGGGGCGCAGAACGTGCGGAGCACCCTAGCGGGCGAGGAAATCCATTTTTTTCCGCGAAAAAATCAAAAGCCCGCGAACGGCAGCCAAAACATGTCACAATCCAACTGCGAGCAAATGACCCGGAAAGGGGCGCAGAACGTGCGGAGCACCCTAGCGGGCGAGGAAATCCAGTTTTTTCCGCGAAAAAATCAAAAGCCCGCGAACGGCAGCCAAAACATGTCACAATCCAACTGCGTGAAAATGACCGGGAAAGGGGCGCAGAACGTGCGGAGCACCCTAGCGGGCGAGGAAATCCAGTTTTTTCCGCGAAAAAAGCAAAAGCCCGCGAACGGCAGCCAAAACATGTCACAATCCAACTGCGTGAAAATGACCGGGAAAGGGGCGCAGAACGTGCGGAGCACCCTAGCGGGCGAGGAAATCCATTTTTTTCCGCGAAAAAATCAAAAGCCCGCGAACGGCAGCCAAGACATGTCACAATCCAACTGCGAGCAAATGACCCGGAAAGGGGCGCAGAACGTGCGGAGCACCCTAGCGGGCGAGGAAATCCAGTTTTTTCCGCGAAAAAATCAAAAGCTCGCGAACGGCAGCCAAAACATGTCACAATCCAACTGCGTGAAAATGACCGGGAAAGGGGCGCAGAACGTGCGGAGCACCCTAGCGGGCGAGGAAATCCAGTTTTTTCCGCGAAAAAAGCAAAAGCCCGCGAACGGCAGCCAAAACATGTCACAATCCAACTGCGTGAAAATGACCGGGAAAGGGGCGCAGAACGTGCGGAGCACCCTAGCGGGCGAGGAAATCCATTTTTTTCCGCGAAAAAATCAAAAGCCCGCGAACGGCAGCCAAGACATGTCACAATCCAACTGCGAGCAAATGACCCGGAAAGGGGCGCAGAACGTGCGGAGCACCCTAGCGGGCGAGGAAATCCAGTTTTTTCCGCGAAAAAATCAAAAGCTCGCGAACGGCAGCCAAAATATGTCACAATCCAACTGCGTGAAAATGACCGGGAAAGGGGCGCAGAACGTGCGGAGCACCCTAGCGGGCGAGGAAATCCATTTTTTTCCGCGAAAAAATCAAAAGCCCGCGAACGGCAGCCAAAACATGTCACAATCCAACTGCGAGCAAATGACCCGGAAAGGGGCGCAGAACGTGCGGAGCACCCTAGCGGGCGAGGAAATCCAGTTTTTTCCGCGAAAAAATCAAAAGCCCGCGAACGGCAGCCAAAACATGTCACAATCCAACTGCGTGAAAATGACCGGGAAAGGGGCGCAGAACGTGCGGAGCACCCTAGCGGGCGAGGAAATCCATTTTTTTCCGCGAAAAAATCAAAAGCCCGCG
Organism: Oxycera nigricornis; assembly: GCA_963942545.1. NCBI lineage: Eukaryota > Metazoa > Arthropoda > Insecta > Diptera > Stratiomyidae > Oxycera > Oxycera nigricornis. The sequence goes on along the minus strand of CAWWDL010000166.1, from coordinate 46,527 downwards.
AACGGCAGCCAAAACATGTCACAATCCAACTGCGTGAAAATGACCGGAAAGGGGCGCAGAACGTGCGGAGCACCCTAGCGGGCGAGGAAATCCAGGTTTTTCTGCGAAAAAATCAAAAGCCCGCGAACGGCAGCCAAAACATGTCACAATCCAACTGCGAGCAAATGACCCGGAAAGGGGCGCAGAACGTGCGGAGCACCCTAGCGGGCGAGGAAATCCAGTTTTTTCCGCGAAAAAATCAAAAGCCCGCGAACGGCAGCCAAAACATGTCACAATCCAACTGCGTGAAAATGACCGGAAAGGGGCGCAGAACGTGCGGAGCACCCTAGCGGGCGAGGAAATCCAGGTTTTTCTGCGAAAAAATCAAAAGCCCGCGAACGGCAGCCAAAACATGTCACAATCCAACTGCGAGCAAATGACCCGGAAAGGGGCGCAGAACGTGCGGAGCACCCTAGCGGGCGAGGAAATCCAGTTTTTTCCGCAAAAAAATCAAAAGCCCGCGAACGGCAGCCAAAACATGTCACAATCCAACTGCGTGAAAATGACCGGAAAGGGGCGCAGAACGTGCGGAGCACCCTAGCGGGCGAGGAAATCCAGGTTTTTCTGCGAAAAAATCAAAAGCCCGCGAACGGCAGCCAAAATATGTCACAATCCAACTGCGTGAAAATGACCGGGAAAGGGGCGCAGAACGTGCGGAGCACCCTAGCGGGCGAGGAAATCCATTTTTTTCCGCGAAAAAATCAAAAGCCCGCGAACGGCAGCCAAAACATGTCACAATCCAACTGCGAGCAAATGACCCGGAAAGGGGCGCAGAACGTGCGGAGCACCCTAGCGGGCGAGAAAATCCAGTTTTTTCCGCGAAAAAATCAAAAGCCCGCGAACGGCAGCCAAAACATGTCACAATCCAACTGCGTGAAAATGACCGGGAAAGGGGCGCAGAACGTGCGGAGCACCCTAGCGGGCGAGGAAATCCAGTTTTTTCCGCGAAAAAAGCAAAAGCCCGCGAACGGCAGCCAAAACATGTCACAATCCAACTGCGTGAAAATGACCGGGAAAGGGGCGCAGAACGTGCGGAGCACCCTAGCGGGCGAGGAAATCCATTTTTTTCCGCGAAAAAATCAAAAGCCCGCGAACGGCAGCCAAAACATGTCACAATCCAACTGCGAGCAAATGACCCGGAAAGGGGCGCAGAACGTGCGGAGCACCCTAGCGGGCGAGGAAATCCAGGTTTTTCTGCGAAAAAATCAAAAGCCCGCGAACGGCAGCCAAAACATGTCACAATCCAACTGCGAGCAAATGACCCGGAAAGGGGCGCAGAACGTGCGGAGCACCCTAGCGGGCGAGGAAATCCATTTTTTTCCGCGAAAAAATCAAAAGCCCGCGAACGGCAGCCAAAACATGTCACAATCCAACTGCGTGAAAATGACCGGAAAGGGGCGCAGAACGTGCGGAGCACCCTAGCGGGCGAGGAAATCCAGGTTTTTCTGCGAAAAAATCAAAAGCCCGCGAACGGCAGCCAAAACATGTCACAATCCAACTGCGAGCAAATGACCCGGAAAGGGGCGCAGAACGTGCGGAGCACCCTAGCGGGCGAGGAAATCCAGTTTTTTCCGCGAAAAAATCAAAAGCCCGCGAACGGCAGCCAAAACATGTCACAATCCAACTGCGTGAAAATGACCGGAAAGGGGCGCAGAACGTGCGGAGCACCCTAGCGGGCGAGGAAATCCAGGTTTTTCTGCGAAAAAATCAAAAGCCCGCGAACGGCAGCCAAAATATGTCACAATCCAACTGCGTGAAAATGACCGGGAAAGGGGCGCAGAACGTGCGGAGCACCCTAGCGGGCGAGGAAATCCATTTTTTTCCGCGAAAAAATCAAAAGCCCGCGAACGGCAGCCAAAACATGTCACAATCCAACTGCGAGCAAATGACCCGGAAAGGGGCGCAGAACGTGCGGAGCACCCTAGCGGGCGAGGAAATCCAGTTTTTTCCGCGAAAAAATCAAAAGCCCGCGAACGGCAGCCAAAACATGTCACAATCCAACTGCGTGAAAATGACCGGGAAAGGGGCGCAGAACGTGCGGAGCACCCTAGCGGGCGAGGAAATCCAGTTTTTTCCGCGAAAAAAGCAAAAGCCCGCGAACGGCAGCCAAAACATGTCACAATCCAACTGCGTGAAAATGACCGGGAAAGGGGCGCAAAACGTGCGGAGCACCCTAGCGGGCGAAGAAATCCATTTTTTTCCGCGAAAAAATCAAAAGCCCGCGAACGGCAGCCAAGACATGTCACAATCCAACTGCGAGCAAATGACCCGGAAAGGGGCGCAGAACGTGCGGAGCACCCTAGCGGGCGAGGAAATCCAGTTTTTTCCGCGAAAAAATCAAAAGCTCGCGAACGGCAGCCAAAACATGTCACAATCCAACTGCGTGAAAATGACCGGGAAAGGGGCGCAGAACGTGCGGAGCACCCTAGCGGGCGAGGAAATCCAGTTTTTTCCGCGAAAAAAGCAAAAGCCCGCGAACGGCAGCCAAAACATGTCACAATCCAACTGCGTGAAAATGACCGGGAAAGGGGCGCAGAACGTGCGGAGCACCCTAGCGGGCGAGGAAATCCATTTTTTTCCGCGAAAAAATCAAAAGCCCGCGAACGGCAGCCAAGACATGTCACAATCCAACTGCGAGCAAATGACCCGGAAAGGGGCGCAGAACGTGCGGAGCACCCTAGCGGGCGAGGAAATCCAGTTTTTTCCGCGAAAAAATCAAAAGCTCGCGAACGGCAGCCAAAATATGTCACAATCCAACTGCGTGAAAATGACCGGGAAAGGGGCGCAGAACGTGCGGAGCACCCTAGCGGGCGAGGAAATCCATTTTTTTCCGCGAAAAAATCAAAAGCCCGCGAACGGCAGCCAAAACATGTCACAATCCAACTGCGAACAAATGACCCGGAAAGGGGCGCAGAACGTGCGGAGCACCCTAGCGGGCGAGGAAATCCAGTTTTTTCCGCGAAAAAATAAAAAGCCCGCGGACGGCAGCCAAAACATGTCACAATCCAACTGCGTGAAAATGACCGGGAAAGGGGCGCAGAACGTGCGGAGCACCCTAGCGGGCGAGGAAATCCATTTTTTTCCGCGAAAAAATCAAAAGCCCGCGAACGGCAGCCAAAACATGTCACAATCCAACTGCGTGAAAATGACCGGAAAGGGGCGCAGAACGTGCGGAGCACCCTAGCGGGCGAGGAAATCCAGGTTTTTCTGCGAAAAAATCAAAAGCCCGCGAACGGCAGCCAAAACATGTCACAATCCAACTGCGAGCAAATGACCCGGAAAGGGGCGCAGAACGTGCGGAGCACCCTAGCGGGCGAGGAAATCCAGTCTTTTCCGCGAAAAAATCAAAAGCCCGCGAACGGCAGCCAAAACATGTCACAATCCAACTGCGTGAAAATGACCGGAAAGGGGCGCAGAACGTGCGGAGCACCCTAGCGGGCGAGGAAATCCAGGTTTTTCTGCGAAAAAATCAAAAGCCCGCGAACGGCAGCCAAAACATGTCACAATCCAACTGCGAGCAAATGACCCGAAAAAGGGCGCAGAACGTGCGGAGCACCCTAGCGGGCGAGGAAATCCAGGTTTTTCTGCGAAAAAATCAAAAGCCCGCGAACGGCAGCCAAAACATGTCACAATCCAACTGCGAGCAAATGACCCGGAAAGGGGCGCAGAACGTGCGGAGCACCCTAGCGGGCGAGGAAATCCAGTTTTTTCCGCGAAAAAATCAAAAGCCCGCGAACGGCAGCCAAAACATGTCACAATCCAACTGCGAGCAAATGACCCGGAAAGGGGCGCAGAACGTGCGGAGCACCCTAGCGGGCGAGGAAATCCAGTTTTTTCCGCGAAAAAATCAAAAGCTCGCGAACGGCAGCCAAAATATGTCACAATCCAACTGCGTGAAAATGACCGGGAAAGGGGCGCAGAACGTGCGGAGCACCCTAGCGGGCGAGGAAATCCAGTTTTTTCCGCGAAAAAATCAAAAGCCCGCGAACGGCAGCCAAAACATGTCACAATCCAACTGCGAGCAAATGACCCGAAAAAGGGCGCAAAACGTGCGGAGCACCCTAGCGGGCGAGGAAATCCAGTTTTTTCCGCGAAAAAAGCAAAAGCCCGCGAACGGCAGCCAAAACATGTCACAATCCAACTGCGTGAAAATGACCGGGAAAGGGGCACAGAACGTGCGGAGCACCCTAGCGGGCGAGGAAATCCATTTTTTTCCGCGAAAAAATCAAAAGCCCGCGAACGGCAGCCAAAACATGTCACAATCCAACTGCGAGCAAATGACCCGGAAAGGGGCGCAGAACGTGCGGAGCACCCTAGCGGGCGAGGAAATCCAGTTTTTTCCGCGAAAAAAGCAAAAGCCCGCGAACGGCAGCCAAAACATGTCACAATCCAACTGCGAGCAAATGACCCGGAAAGGGGCGCAAAACGTGCGGAGCACCCTAGCGGGCGAGGAAATCCAGTTTTTTCCGCGAAAAAATCAAAAGCCCGCGAACGGCAGCCAAAACATGTCACAATCCAACTGCGAGCAAATGACCCGGAAAGGGGTGCAAAACGTGCGGAGCACCCTAGCGGGCGAGGAAATCCAGTTTTTTCCGCGAAAAAATCAAAAGCCCGCGAACGGCAGCCAAAACATGTCACAATCTAACTGCGAGCAAATGACCCGAAAAAGGGCGCAGAACGTGCGGAGCACCCTAGCGGGCGAGGAAATCCAGGTTTTTCTGCGAAAAAATCAAAAGCCCGCGAACGGCAGCCAAAACATGTCACAATCCAACTGCGAGCAAATGACCCGGAAAGGGGCGCAGAACGTGCGGAGCACCCTAGCGGGCGAGGAAATCCAGTTTTTTCCGCGAAAAAAGCAAAAGCCCGCGAACGGCAGCCAAAACATGTCACAATCCAACTGCGAGCAAATGACCCGAAAAAGGGCGCAAAACGTGCGGAGCACCCTAGCGGGCGAGGAAATCCAGTTTTTTCCGCGAAAAAATCAAAAGCCCGCGAACGGCAGCCAAAACATGTCACAATCCAACTGCGAGCAAATGACCCGGAAAGGGGCGCAGAACGTGCGGAGCACCCTAGCGGGCGAGGAAATCCATTTTTTTCCGCGAAAAAATCAAAAGCCCGCGAACGGCAGCCAAAACATGTCACAATCCAACTGCGAGCAAATGACCCGGAAAGGGGCGCAGAACGTGCGGAGCACCCTAGCGGGCGAGGAAATCCAGTTTTTTCCGCGAAAAAATCAAAAGCCCGCGAACGGCAGCCAAAACATGTCACAATCCAACTGCGAGCAAATGACCCGGAAAGGGGCGCAGAACGTGCGGAGCACCCTAGCGGGCGAGGAAATCCATTTTTTTCCGCGAAAAAATCAAAAGCCCGCGAACGGCAGCCAAAACATGTCACAATCCAACTGCGAGCAAATGACCCGGAAAGGGGCGCAGAACGTGCGAAGCACCCTAGCGGGCGAGGAAATCCAGTTTTTTCCGCGAAAAAAGCAAAAGCCCGCGAACGGCAGCCAAAACATGTCACAATCCAACTGCGAGCAAATGACCCGGAAAGGGGCGCAAAACGTGCGGAGCACCCTAGCGGGCGAGGAAATCCAGTTTTTTCCGCGAAAAAATCAAAAGCCCGCGAACGGCAGCCAAAACATGTCACAATCCAACTGCGAGCAAATGACCCGGAAAGGGGCGCAAAACGTGCGGAGCAACCTTGCGGGCGAGGAAATTCAGTTTTTTCCGCGAAAAAATCAAAAACCCGCGAACGGCAGCCAAAACATGTCACAATCCAACTGCGAGCAAATGACCCGAAAAAGGGCGCAAAACGTGCGGAGCACCCTAGCGGGCGAGGAAATCCATTTTTCTCCGCGAAAAATCAAAAGCCCGCGAACGGCAGCCAAAACATGTCACAATCCAACTGCGAGCAAATGACCCGAAAAAGGGCGCAAAACGTGCGGAGCACCCTAGCGGGCGAGGAAATCCAGTTTTTTCCGCGAAAAAATCAAAAGCCCGCGAACGGCAGCCAAAACATGTCACAATCCAACTGCGTGAAAATGACCGGGAAAGGGGCGCTGAACGTGCGGAGCACCCTAGCGGGCGAGGAAATCCATTTTTTTCCGCGAAAAAATCAAAAGCCCGCGAACGGCAGCCAAAACATGTCACAATCCAACTGCGAGCAAATGACCCGGAAAGGGGCGCAGAACGTGCGGAGCACCCTAGCGGGCGAGGAAATCCAGTTTTTTCGCGAAAAAAGCAAAAGCCCGCGAACGGCAGCCAAAACATGTCACAATCCAACTGCGAGCAAATGACCCGGAAAGGGGCGCAAAACGTGCGGAGCACCCTAGCGGGCGAGGAAATCCATTTTTTTCCGCGAAAAAATCAAAAGACCGCGAACGGCAGCCAAAACATGTCACAATCCAACTGCGAGCAAATGACCCGGAAAGGGGCGCAGAACGTGCGGAGCACCCTAGCGGGCGAGGAAACCAGTTTTTTCCGCGAAAAAAGCAAAAGCCCGCGAACGGCAGCCAAAACATGTCACAATCCAACTGCGAGCAAATGACCCGGAAAGGGGCGCAAAACGTGCGGAGCACCCTAGCGGGCGAGGAAATCCATTTTTTTCCGCGAAAAAATCAAAAGCCCGCGAACGGCAGCCAAAACATGTCACAATCTAACTGCGAGCAAATGACCCGGAAAGGGGCGCAGAACGTGCGGAGCACCCTAGCGGGCGAGGAAATCCAGTTTTTTCCGCGAAAAAATCAAAAGCCCGCGAACGGCAGCCAAAACATGTCACAATCCAACTGCGATCAAATGACCCGGAAAGGGGCGCAGAACGTGCGGAGCACCCTAGCGGGCGAGGAAATCCATTTTTTTCCGCGAAAAAATCAAAAGCCCGCGAACGGCAGCCAAAACATGTCACAATCCAACTGCGAGCAAATGACCCGCAAAGGGGCGCAGAACGTGCGGAGCACCCTAGCGGGCGAGGAAATCCAGTTTTTTCCGCGAAAAAAGCAAAAGCCCGCGAACGGCAGCCAAAACATGTCACAATCCAACTGCGAGCAAATGACCCGGAAAGGGGCGCAAAACGTGCGGAGCACCCTAGCGGGCGAGGAAATCCAGTTTTTTCCGCGAAAAAATCAAAAGCCCGCGAACGGCAGCCAAAACATGTCACAATCCAACTGCGAGCAAATGACCCGGAAAGGGGCGCAAAACGTGCGGAGCACCCTTGCGGGCGAGGAAATCCAGTTTTTTCCGCGAAAAAATCAAAAACCCGCGAACGGCAGCCAAAACATGTCACAATCCAACTGCGAGCAAATGACCCGAAAAAGGGCGCAAAACGTGCGGAGCACCCTAGCGGGCGAGGAAATCCATTTTTTTCCGCGAAAAAATCAAAAGCCCGCGAACGGCAGCCAAAACATGTCACAATCCAACTGCGAGCAAATGACCCGAAAAAGGGCGCAAAACGTGCGGAGCACCCTAGCGGGCGAGGAAATCCAGTTTTTTCCGCGAAAAAATCAAAAGCCCGCGAACGGCAGCCAAAACATGTCACAATCCAACTGCGTGAAAATGACCGGGAAAGGGGCGCTGAACGTGCGGAGCACCCTAGCGGGCGAGGAAATCCATTTTTTTCCGCGAAAAAATCAAAAGCCCGCGAACGGCAGCCAAAACATGTCACAATCCAACTGCGAGCAAATGACCCGGAAAGGGGCGCAGAACGTGCGGAGCACCCTAGCGGGCGAGGAAATCCAGTTTTTTCCGCGAAAAAAGCAAAAGCCCGCGAACGGCAGCCAAAACATGTCACAATCCAACTGCGAGCAAATGACCCGGAAAGGGGCGCAAAACGTGCGGAGCACCCTAGCGGGCGAGGAAATCCATTTTTTTCCGCGAAAAAATCAAAAGCCCGCGAACGGCAGCCAAAACATGTCACAATCCAACTGCGAGCAAATGACCCGGAAAGGGGCGCAGAACGTGCGGAGCACCCTAGCGGGCGAGGAAATCCAGTTTTTTCCGCGAAAAAAGCAAAAGCCCGCGAACGGCAGCCAAAACATGTCACAATCCAACTGCGAGCAAATGACCCGGAAAGGGGCGCAAAACGTGCGGAGCACCCTAGCGGGCGAGGAAATCCATTTTTTTCCGCGAAAAAATCAAAAGCCCGCGAACGGCAGCCAAAACATGTCACAATCTAACTGCGAGCAAATGACCCGGAAAGGGGCGCAGAACGTGCGGAGCACCCTAGCGGGCGAGGAAATCCAGTTTTTTCCGCGAAAAAATCAAAAGCCCGCGAACGGCAGCCAAAACATGTCACAATCCAACTGCGAGCAAATGACCCGGAAAGGGGCGCAGAACGTGCGGAGCACCCTAGCGGGCGAGGAAATCCAGTTTTCTCCGCGAAAAAAGCAAAAGCCCGCGAACGGCAGCCAAAACATGTCACAATCCAACTGCGAGCAAATGACCCGAAAAAGGGCGCAAAACGTGCGGAGCACCCTAGCGGGCGAGGAAATCCAGTTTTTTCCGCGAAAAAATCAAAAGCCCGCGAACGGCAGCCAAAACATGTCACAATCCAACTGCGAGCAAATGACCCGGAAAGGGGCGCAGAACGTGCGGAGCACCCTAGCGGGCGAGGAAATCCATTTTTTTCCGCGAAAAAATCAAAAGCCCGCGAACGGCAGCCAAAACATGTCACAATCCAACTGCGAGCAAATGACCCGGAAAGGGGCGCAGAACGTGCGGAGCACCCTAGCGGGCGAGGAAATCCAGTTTTTTCCGCGAAAAAATCAAAAGCCCGCGAACGGCAGCCAAAACATGTCACAATCCAACTGCGAGCAAATGACCCGGAAAGGGGCGCAGAACGTGCGGAGCACCCTAGCGGGCGAGGAAATCCATTTTTTTCCGCGAAAAAATCAAAAGCCCGCGAACGGCAGCCAAAACAATCCAACTGCGAGCAAATGACCCGGAAAGGGGCGCAGAACGTGCGGAGCACCCTAGCGGGCGAGGAAATCCAGTTTTTTCCGCGAAAAAAGCAAAAGCCCGCGAACGGCAGCCAAAACATGTCACAATCCAACTGCGAGCAAATGACCGGAAAGGGGCGCAAAACGTGCGGAGCACCCTAGCGGGCGAGGAAATCCAGTTTTTTCCGCGAAAAAATCAAAAGCCCGCGAACGGCAGCCAAAACATGTCACAATCCAACTGCGAGCAAATGACCCGGAAAGGGGCGCAAAACGTGCGGAGCACCCTTGCGGGCGAGGAAATCCAGTTTTTTCCGCGAAAAAATCAAAAACCCGCGAACGGCAGCCAAAACATGTCACAATCCAACTGCGAGCAAATGACCCGAAAAAGGGCGCAAAAACGTGCGGAGCACCCCTAGCGGGCGAGGAAATCCATTTTTTTCCGCGAAAAAATCAAAAGCCCGCGAACGGCAGCCAAAACATGTCACAATCCAACTGCGAGCAAATGACCCGAAAAAGGGCGCAAAACGTGCGGAGCACCCTAGCGGGCGAGGAAATCCAGTTTTTTCCGCGAAAAAATCAAAAGCCCGCGAACGGCAGCCATAACATGTCACAATCCAACTGCGAGCAAATGACCCGGAAAGGGGCGCAGAACGTGCGGAGCACCCTAGCGGGCGAGGAAATCCATTTTTTTCCGCGAAAAAATCAAAAGCCCGCGAACGGCAGCCAAAACATGTCACAATCCAACTGCGAGCAAATGACCCGGAAAGGGGCGCAGAACGTGCGGAGCACCCTAGCGGGCGAGGAAATCCAGTTTTTTCCGCGAAAAAATCAAAAGCCCGCGAACGGCAGCCAAAACATGTCACAATCCAACTGCGAGCAAATGACCCGGAAAGGGGCGCAGAACGTGCGGAGCACCCTAGCGGGCGAGGAAATCCATTTTTTTCCGCGAAAAAATCAAAAGCCCGCGAACGGCAGCCAAAACATGTCACAATCCAACTGCGAGCAAATGACCCGGAAAGGGGCGCAGAACGTGCGGAGCACCCTAGCGGGCGAGAAATCAGTTTTTTCCGCGAAAAAAGCAAAAGCCCGCGAACGGCAGCCAAAACATGTCACAATCCAACTGCGAGCAAATGACCCGGAAAGGGGCGCAAAACGTGCGGAGCACCCTAGCGGGCGAGGAAATCCAGTTTTTTCCGCGAAAAAATCAAAAGCCCGCGAACGGCAGCCAAAACATGTCACAATCCAACTGCGAGCAAATGACCCGAAAAAGGGCGCAAAACGTGCGGAGCACCCTAGCGGGCGAGGAAATCCATTTTTTTCCGCGAAAAAATCAAAAGCCCGCGAACGGCAGCCAAAACATGTCACAATCCAACTGCGAGCAAATGACCCGAAAAAAGGGCGCAAAACGTGCGGAGCACCCTAGCGGGCGAGGAAATCCAGTTTTTTCCGCGAAAAAATCAAAAGCCCGCGAACGGCAGCCAAAACATGTCCACAATCCAACTGCGTGAAAATGACCGGGAAAGGGGCGCTGAACGTGCGGAGCACCCTAGCGGGCGAGGAAATCCATTTTTTTCCGCGAAAAAATCAAAAGCCCGCGAACGGCAGCCAAAACATGTCACAATCCAACTGCGAGCAAATGACCCGGAAAGGGGCGCAGAACGTGCGGAGCACCCTAGCGGGCGAGGAAATCCAGTTTTTTCCGCGAAAAAAGCAAAAGCCCGCGAACGGCAGCCAAAACATGTCACAATCCAACTGCGAGCAAATGACCCGGAAAGGGGCGCAAAACGTGCGGAGCACCCTAGCGGGCGAGGAAATCCATTTTTTCCGCGAAAAAATCAAAAGACCGCGAACGGCAGCCAAAACATGTCACAATCCAACTGCGAGCAAATGACCCGGAAAGGGGCGCAGAACGTGCGGAGCACCCTAGCGGGCGAGGAAATCCAGTTTTTTCCGCGAAAAAAGCAAAAGCCCGCGAACGGCAGCCAAAACATGTCACAATCCAACTGCGAGCAAATGACCCGGAAAGGGGCGCAAAACGTGCGGAGCACCCTAGCGGGCGAGGAAATCCAGTTTTTTTCCGCGAAAAAATCAAAAGCCCGCGAACGGCAGCCAAAACATGTCACAATCCAACTGCGAGCAAATGACCCGGAAAGGGGCGCAGAACGTGCGGAGCACCCTAGCGGGCGAGGAAATCCATTTTTTTCCGCGAAAAAATCAAAAGCCCGCGAACGGCAGCCAAAACATGTCACAATCCAACTGCGAGCAAATGACCCGCAAAGGGGCGCAGAACGTGCGGAGCACCCTAGCGGGCGAGGAAATCCAGTTTTTTCGCGAAAAAAGCAAAAGCCCGCGAACGGCAGCCAAAACATGTCACAATCCAACTGCGAGCAAATGACCCGGAAAGGGGCGCAAAACGTGCGGAGCACCCTAGCGGGCGAGGAAATCCAGTTTTTTCCGCGAAAAAATCAAAAGCCCGCGAACGGCAGCCAAAACATGTCACAATCCAACTGCGAGCAAATGACCCGGAAAGGGGCGCAAAACGTGCGGAGCACCCTTGCGGGCGAGGAAATCCAGTTTTTTCCGCGAAAAAATCAAAAACCCGCGAACGGCAGCCAAAACATGTCACAATCCAACTGCGAGCAAATGACCCGAAAAAGGGCGCAAAACGTGCGGAGCACCCTAGCGGGCGAGAAATCCATTTTTTTTCCGCGAAAAAATCAAAAGCCCGCGAACGGCAGCCAAAACATGTCACAATCCAACTGCGAGCAAATGACCCGAAAAAGGGCGCAAAACGTGCGGAGCACCCTAGCGGGCGAGGAAATCCAGTTTTTTCCGCGAAAAAATCAAAAGCCCGCGAAACGGCAGCCAAAACATGTCACAAACCAACTGCGTGAAAATGACCGGGAAAGGGGCGCTGAACGTGCGGAGCACCCTAGCGGGCGAGGAAATCCATTTTTTTTCCGCGAAAAAATCAAAAGCCCGCGAACGGCAGCCAAAACATGTCACAATCCAACTGCGAGCAAATGACCCGGAAAGGGGCGCAGAACGTGCGGAGCACCCTAGCGGGCGAGGAAATCCAGTTTTTTCCGCGAAAAAAGCAAAAGCCCGCGAACGGCAGCCAAAACATGTCACAATCCAACTGCGAGCAAATGACCCGGAAAGGGGCGCAAAACGTGCGGAGCACCCTAGCGGGCGAGGAAATCCATTTTTTTCCGCGAAAAAAATCAAAAGCCCGCGAACGGCAGCCAAAACATGTCACAATCCAACTGCGAGCAAATGACCCGGAAAGGGGCGCAGAACGTGCGGAGCACCCTAGCGGGCGAGGAAATCCAGTTTTTTCCGCGAAAAAAGCAAAAGGCCCGCGAACGGCAGCCAAAACATGTCACAATCCAACTGCGAGCAAATGACCCGGAAAGGGGCGCAAAACGTGCGGAGCACCCTAGCGGGCGAGGAAATCCATTTTTTTTCCGCGAAAAAATCAAAAGCCCGCGAACGGCAGCCAAAACATGTCACAATCTAACTGCGAGCAAATGACCCGGAAAGGGGCGCAGAACGTGCGGAGCACCCTAGCGGGCGAGGAAATCCAGTTTTTTCCGCGAAAAATCAAAAGCCCGCGAACGGCAGCCAAAACATGTCACAATCCAACTGCGAGCAAATGACCCGGAAAGGGGCGCAGAACGTGCGGAGCACCCTAGCGGGCGAGGAAATCCAGTTTTTTCCGCGAAAAAAGCAAAAGCCCGCGAACGGCAGCCAAAACATGTCACAATCCAACTGCGAGCAAATGACCCGGAAAGGGGCGCAGAACGTGCGGAGCACCCTAGCGGGCGAGGAAATCCAGTTTTTTCCGCGAAAAAAGCAAAAGCCCGCGAACGGCAGCCAAAACATGTCACAATCCAACTGCGAGCAAATGACCCGAAAAAGGGCGCAAAACGTGCGGAGCTACCTAGCGGGCGAGGAAATCCAGTTTTTTCCGCGAAAAAATCAAAAGCCCGCGAACGGCAGCCAAAACATGTCACAATCCAACTGCGAGCAAATGACCCGGAAAGGGGCGCAGAACGTGCGGAGCACCCTAGCGGGCGAGGAAATCCAGTTTTTTCCGCGAAAAAAGCAAAAGCCCGCGAACGGCAGCCAAAACATGTCACAATCCAACTGCGAGCAAATGACCCGGAAAGGGGCGCAAAACGTGCGGAGCACCCTAGCGGGCGAGGAAATCCAGTTTTTTTCCGCGAAAAAATCAAAAGCCCGCGAACGGCAGCCAAAACATGTCACAATCCAACTGCGAGCAAATGACCCTGAAAGGGGCGCAGAACGTGCGGAGCACCCTAGCGGGCGAGGAAATCCAGTTTTTTCCGCGAAAAAAGCAAAAGCCCGCGAACGGCAGCCAAAACATGTCACAATCCAACTGCGAGCAAATGACCCGGAAAGGGGCGCAGAACGTGCGGAGCACCCTAGCGGGCGAGGAAATCCAGTTTTTTTCCGCGAAAAAAGCAAAAGCCCGCGAACGGCAGCCAAAACATGTCACAATCCAACTGCGAGCAAATGACCCGAAAAAGGGCGCAAAACGTGCGGAGCACCCTAGCGGGCGAGGAAATCCAGGTTTTTCTGCGAAAAAATCAAAAGCCGCGAACGGCAGCCAAAACATGTCACAATCCAACTGCGAGCAAATCCCCCGAAAAAAGGGAGCAGAACGTGCGGAGCACCCTAGCGGGCGAGGAAATCCAGTTTTTTCCGCGAAAAAAGCAAAAGCCCGCGAACGGCAGCCAAAACATGTCACAATCCAACTGCGAGCAAATGACCCGGAAAGGGGCGCAAAACGTGCGGAGCACCCTAGCGGGCGAGGAAATCCAGTTTTTTTCCGCGAAAAAATCAAAAGCCCGCGAACGGCAGCCAAAACATGTCACAATCCAACTGCGAGCAAATGACCCGGAAAGGGGCGCAGAACGTGCGGAGCACCCTAGCGGGCGAGGAAATCCAGTTTTTTCCGCGAAAAAAGCAAAAGCCCGCGAACGGCAGCCAAAACATGTCACAATCCAACTGCGAGCAAATGACCCGGAAAGGGGCGCAGAAACGTGCGGAGCACCCCTAGCGGGCGAGGAAATCCAGTTTTTTCCGCGAAAAAAGCAAAAGCCCGCGAACGGCAGCCAAAACATGTCACAATCCAACTGCGAGCAAATGACCCGAAAAAGGGCGCAAAACGTGCGGAGCACCCTAGCGGGCGAGGAAATCCAGTTTTTTCCGCGAAAAAATCAAAAGCCCGCGAACGGCAGCCAAAACATGTCACAATCCAACTGCGAGCAAATGACCCGGAAAGGGGCGCAGAACGTGCGGAGCACCCTAGCGGGCGAGGAAATCCAGTGTTTTCCGCGAAAAAAGCAAAAGCCCGCGAACGGCAGCCAAAACATGTCACAATCCAACTGCGAGCAAATGACCCGAAAAAGGGCGCAAAACGTGCGGAGCTACCTAGCGGGCGAGGAAATCCAGTTTTTTTCCGCGAAAAAATCAAAAGCCCGCGAACGGCAGCCAAAACAGTTCACAATCCAACTGCGAGCAAATGACCCGGAAAGGGGCGCAGAACGTGCGGAGCACCCTAGCGGGCGAGGAAATCCAGTTTTTTCCGCGAAAAAAGCAAAAGCCCGCGAACGGCAGCCAAAACATGTCACAATCCAACTGCGAGCAAATGACCCGGAAAGGGGCGCAAAACGTGCGGAGCACCCTAGCGGGCGAGGAAATCCAGTTTTTTCCGCGAAAAAATCAAAAGCCCGCGAACGGCAGCCAAAACATGTCACAATCCAACTGCGAGCAAATGACCCGGAAAGGGGCGCAGAACGTGCGGAGCACCCTAGCGGGCGAGGAAATCCAGTTTTTTCCGCGAAAAAAGCAAAAGCCCGCGAACGGCAGCCAAAACATGTCACAATCCAACTGCGAGCAAATGACCCGGAAAGGGGCGCAGAACGTGCGGAGCACCCTAGCGGGCGAGGAAAGCGGGCGAGGAAATCCAGTTTTTTCCGCGAAAAAAGCAAAAGCCCGCGAACGGCAGCCAAAACATGTCACAATCCAACTGCGAGCAAATGACCCGAAAAAGGGCGCAAAACGTGCGGAGCACCCTAGCGGGCGAGGAAATCCAGGTTTTTCTGCGAAAAAATCAAAAGCCCGCGAACGGCAGCCAAAACATGTCACAATCCAACTGCGAGCAAATCCCCCGAAAAAGGGCGCAGAACGTGCGGAGCACCCTAGCGGCGAGGAAATCCAGTTTTTTCCGCGAAAAAAGCAAAAGCCCGCGAACGGCAGCCAAAACATGTCACAATCCAACTGCGAGCAAATGACCCGGAAAGGGGCGCAAAACGTGCGGAGCACCCCTAGCGGGCGAGGAAATCCAGTTTTTTCCGCGAAAAAATCAAAAGCCCGCGAACGGCAGCCAAAACATGTCACAATCCAACTGCGAGCAAATGACCCGGAAAGGGGCGCAGAACGTGCGGAGCACCCTAGCGGGCGAGGAAATCCAGTTTTTTCCGCGAAAAAAGCAAAAGCCCGCGAACGGCAGCCAAAACATGTCACAATCCAACTGCGAGCAAATGACCCGGAAAGGGGCGCAGAACGTGCGGAGCACCCTAGCGGGCGAGGAAATCCAGTTTTTTCCGCGAAAAAAGCAAAAGCCCGCGAACGGCAGCCAAAACATGTCACAATCCAACTGCGAGCAAATGACCCGAAAAAGGGCGCAAAACGTGCGGAGCACCCTAGCGGGCGAGGAAATCCAGGTTTTTCTGCGAAAAAATCAAAAGCCCGCGAACGGCAGCCAAAACATGTCACAATCCAACTGCGAGCAAATCCCCGAAAAAGGGCGCAAAACGTGCGGAGCACCCTAGCGGCGAGGAAATCCAGTTTTTTCCGCGAAAAAATCAAAAGCCCGCGAACGGCAGCCAAAACATGTCACAATCCAACTGCGAGCAAATGACCCGGAAAGGGGCGCAGAACGTGCGGAGCACCCTAGCGGGCGAGGAAATCCAGTTTTTTTCCGCGAAAAAATCAAAAGCCCGCGAACGGCAGCCAAAACATGTCACAATCCAACTGCGAGCAAATGACCCGGAAAGGAGCGCAAAACGTGCGGAGCACCCTAGCGGGCGAGGAAATTTAGTTTTTTCCGCGAAAAAATCAAAAGCCCGCGAACGGCAGCCAAAACATGTCACAATCCAACTGCGAGCAAATGACCCGGAAAGGGTCGCAAAACGTGCGGAGCACCCTAGCGGGCGAGGAAATCCAGTTTTTTCCGCGAAAAAAGCAAAAGCCCGCGAACGGCAGCCAAAACATGTCACAATCCAACTGCGAGCAAATGACCCGAAAAAGGGCGCAAAACGTGCGGAGCACCCTAGCGGGCGAGGAAATCCAGTTTTTTCCGCGAAAAAATCAAAAGCCCGCGAACGGCAGCCAAAACATGTCACAATCCAACTGCGTGAAAATGACCGGGAAAGGGGCGCAGAACGTGCGGAGCACCCTAGCGGGCGAGGAAATCCAGTTTTTTCCGCGAAAAAAGCAAAAGCCCGCGAACGGCAGCCAAAACATGTCACAATCCAACTGCGAGCAAATGACCCGAAAAAGGGCGCAAAACGTGCGGAGCACCCTAGCGGGCGAGGAAATCCAGTTTTTTCCGCGAAAAAATCAAAAGCCCGCGAACGGCAGCCAAAACATGTCACAATCCAACTGCGTGAAAATGACCGGGAAAGGGGCGCAGAACGTGCGGAGCACCCTAGCGGGCGAGGAAATCCATTTTTTTCCGCGAAAAAAATCAAAAGCCCGCGAACGGCAGCCAAAACATGTCACAATCCAACTGCGAGCAAATGACCCGGAAAGGGGCGCAGAACGTGCGGAGCACCCTAGCGGGCGAGGAAATCCAGTTTTTTCCGCGAAAAAAGCAAAAGCCCGCGAACGGCAGCCAAAACATGTCACAATCCAACTGCGAGCAAATGACCCGGAAAGGGGCGCAAAACGTGCGGAGCACCCTAGCGGGCGAGGAAATCCAGTTTTTTCCGCGAAAAAAGCAAAAGCCCGCGAACGGCAGCCAAAACATGTCACAATCCAACTGCGAGCAAATGACCCGAAAAAGGGCGCAAAACGTGCGGAGCACCCTAGCGGGCGAGGAAATCCAGGTTTTTTCCGCGAAAAAATCAAAAGCCCGCGAACGGCAGCCAAAACATGTCACAATCCAACTGCGAGCAAATGACCCGGAAAGGGGCGCAGAACGTGCGGAGCACCCTAGCGGGCGAGGAAATCCAGTTTTTTCCGCGAAAAAAGCAAAAGCCCGCGAACGGCAGCCAAAACATGTCACAATCCAACTGCGAGCAAATGACCCGAAAAAGGGCGCAAAACGTGCGGAGCACCCTAGCGGGCGAGGAAATCCAGTTTTTTCCGCGAAAAAATCAAAAGCCCGCGAACGGCAGCCAAAACATGTCACAATCCAACTGCGTGAAAATGACCGGGAAAGGGGCGCAGAACGTGCGGAGCACCCTAGCGGGCGAGGAAATCCAGTTTTTTTCCGCGAAAAAATCAAAAAGCCGCGAACGGCAGCCAAAACATGTCACAATCCAACTGCGAGCAAATGACCCGGAAAGGGGCGCAGAACGTGCGGAGCACCCTAGCGGGCGAGGAAATCCAGTTTTTTCCGCGAAAAAAGCAAAAGCCCGCGAACGGCAGCCAAAACATGTCACAATCCAACTGCGAGAAAATGACCCGGAAAGGGGCGCAAAACGTGCGGAGCACCCTAGCGGGCGAGGAAATCCAGTTTTTTCCGCGAAAAAATCAAAAGCCCGCGAACGGCAGCCAAAACATGTCACAATCCAACTGCGAGCAAATGACCCGGAAAGGGGGTGCAAAACGTGCGGAGCACCCTAGCGGGCGAGGAAATCCAGGTTTTTCTGCGAAAAAATCAAAAGCCCGCGAACGGCAGCCAAAACATGTCACAATCCAACTGCGAGCAAATGACCCGAAAAAGGGCGCAGAACGTGCGGAGCACCCTAGCGGGCGAGGAAATCCAGTTTTTTCCGCGAAAAAAATCAAAAGCCCGCGAACGGCAGCCAAAACATGTCACAATCCAACTGCGAGCAAATGACCCGGAAAAGGGCGCAAAACGTGCGGAGCACCCTAGCGGGCGAGGAAATCCAGTTTTTTCCGCGAAAAAATCAAAAGCCCGCGAACGGCAGCCAAAACATGTCACAATCAAACTGCGAGCAAATGACACGGAAAGGGGTGCAAAACGTGCGGAGCACCCTAGCGGGCGAGGAAATCCAGTTTTTTCCGCGAAAAAAGCAAAAGCCCGCGAACGGCAGCCAAAACATGTCACAATCCAACTGCGAGCAAATAACCCCGGAAAGGGGCGCAAAACGTGCGGAGCACCCCAGCGGGCGAGGAAATCCAGGTTTTTCTGCGAAAAAATCAAAAGCCCGCGAACGGCAGCCAAAACATGTCACAATCCAACTGCGAGCAAGTGACCCGAAAAAGGGCGCAGAACGTGCGGAGCACCCTAGCGGGCGAGGAAATCCAGTTTTTTCCGCGAAAAAAATCAAAAGCCCGCGAACGGCAGCCAAAACATGTCACAATCCAACTGCGAGCAAATGACCCAGAAAGGGGTGCAAAAACGTGCGGAGCACCCTAGCGGGCGAGGAAATCCAGCTTTTTCTGCGAAAAAATCAAAAGCCCGCGAACGGCAGCCAAAACATGTCACAATCCAACTGCGAGCAAATGACCCGAAAAAGGGCGCAGAACGTGCGGAGCACCCTAGCGGGCGAGGAAATCCAGTTTTTTCCGCGAAAAAAATCAAAAGCCCGCGAACGGCAGCCAAAACATGTCACAATCCAACTGCGAGCAAATGACCCGGAAAAGGGCGCAAAACGTGCGGAGCACCCTAGCGGGCGAGGAAATCCAGTTTTTTTCCGCGAAAAAATCAAAAGCCCGCGAACGGCAGCCAAAACATGTCACAATCCAACTGCGAGCAAATGTGACCCGGAAAGGGGTGCAAAACGTGCGGAGCACCCTAGCGGGCGAGGAAATCCAGTTTTTTCCGCGAAAAAAGCAAAAGCCCGCGAACGGCAGCCAAAACATGTCACAATCCAACTGCGAGCAAATAACCCGGAAAGGGGCGCAAAACGTGCGGAGCACCCCAGCGGGCGAGGAAATCCAGGTTTTTCTGCGAAAAAATCAAAAGCCCGCGAACGGCAGCCAAAACATGTCACAATCCAACTGCGAGCAAGTGACCCGAAAAAGGGCGCAGAACGTGCGGAGCACCCTAGCGGGCGAGGAAATCCAGTTTTTTCCGCGAAAAAATCAAAAGCCCGCGAACGGCAGCCAAAACGTGTCACAATCCAACTGCGAGCAAATGACCCGGAAAGGGGTGCAAAACGTGCGGAGCACCCTAGCGGGCGAGGAAATCCAGGTTTTTCTGCGAAAAAATCAAAAGCCCGCGAACGGCAGCCAAAACATGTCACAATCCAACTGCGAGCAAATGACCCGAAAAAGGGCGCAGAACGTGCGGAGCACCCTAGCGGGCGAGGAAATCCAGTTTTTTCCGCGAAAAAAATCAAAAGCCCGCGAACGGCAGCCAAAACATGTCACAATCCAACTGCGAGCAAATGACCCGGAAAAGGGCGCAAAACGTGCGGAGCACCCTAGCGGGCGAGGAAATCCAGTTTTTTCCGCGAAAAAATCAAAAGCCCGCGAACGGCAGCCAAAACATGTCACAATCCAACTGCGAGAAAATGACCCGGAAAGGGGTGCAAAACGTGCGGAGCACCCTAGCGGGCGAGGAAATCCAGGTTTTTCTGCGAAAAAATCAAAAGCCCGCGAACGGCAGCCAAAACATGTCACAATCCAACTGCGAGCAAATGACCCGGAAAGGGGTGCAAAACGTGCGGAGCACCCTAGCGGGCGAGGAAATCCAGGTTTTTCTGCGAAAAAATCAAAAGCCCGCGAACGGCAGCCAAAACATGTCACAATCCAACTGCGAGCAAATGACCCGGAAAAGGGCGCAAAACGTGCGGAGCACCCTAGCGGGCGAGGAAATCCAGTTTTTTCCGCGAAAAAATCAAAAGCCCGCGAACGGCAGCCAAAACATGTCACAATCCAACTGCGAGCAAATGACCCGAAAAGGGCGCAAAACGTGCGGAGCACCCTAGCGGGCGAGGAAATCCAGTTTTTTCCGCGAAAAAATCAAAAGCCCGCGAACGGCAGCCAAAACATGTCACAATCCAACTGCGAGCAAATGACCCGGAAAGGGGTGCAAAACGTGCGGAGCACCCTAGCGGGCGAGGAAATCCAGGTTTTTCTGCGAAAAAATCAAAAGCCCGCGAACGGCAGCCAAAACATGTCACAATCCAACTGCGAGCAAATGACCCGAAAAAGGGCGCAGAACGTGCGGAGCACCCTAGCGGGCGAGGAAATCCAGTTTTTTCCGCGAAAAAAATCAAAAGCCCGCGAACGGCAGCCAAAACATGTCACAATCCAACTGCGAGCAAATGACCCGGAAAAGGGCGCAAAACGTGCGGAGCACCCTAGCGGGCGAGGAAATCCAGTTTTTTCCGCGAAAAAAGCAAAAGCCCGCGAACGGCAGCCAAAACATGTCACAATCCAACTGCGAGCAAATAACCCGGAAAGGGGCGCAAAACGTGCGGAGCACCCCAGCGGGCGAGGAAATCCAGGTTTTTCTGCGAAAAAATCAAAAGCCCGCGAACGGCAGCCAAAACATGTCACAATCCAACTGCGAGCAAGTGACCCGAAAAAGGGCGCAGAACGTGCGGAGCACCCTAGCGGGCGAGGAAATCCAGTTTTTTCCGCGAAAAAATCAAAAGCCCGCGAACGGCAGCCAAAACATGTCACAATCCAACTGCGAGCACATGACCCGGAAAGGGGTGCAAAACGTGCGGAGCACCCTAGCGGGCGAGGAAATCCAGGTTTTTCTGCGAAAAAATCAAAAGCCCGCGAACGGCAGCCAAAACATGTCACAATCCAACTGCGAGCAAATGACCCGAAAAAGGGCGCAGAACGTGCGGAGCACCCTAGCGGGCGAGGAAATCCAGTTTTTTCCGCGAAAAAAATCAAAAGCCCGCGAACGGCAGCCAAAACATGTCACAATCCAACTGCGAGCAAATGACCCGGAAAAGGGCGCAAAACGTGCGGAGCACCCTAGCGGGCGAGGAAATCCAGTTTTTTCCGCGAAAAAATCAAAAGCCCGCGAACGGCAGCCAAAACATGTCACAATCCAACTGCGAGCAAATGACCCGGAAAGGGGTGCAAAACGTGCGGAGCACCCTAGCGGGCGAGGAAATCCAGTTTTTCCGCGAAAAAAGCAAAAGCCCGCGAACGGCAGCCAAAACATGTCACAATCCAACTGCGAGCAAATAACCCGGAAAGGGGCGCAAAACGTGCGGAGCACCCCAGCGGGCGAGGAAATCCAGGTTTTTCTGCGAAAAAATCAAAAGCCCGCGAACGGCAGCCAAAACATGTCACAATCCAACTGCGAGCAAGTGACCCGAAAAAGGGCGCAGAACGTGCGGAGCACCCTAGCGGGCGAGGAAATCCAGTTTTTTCCGCGAAAAAAATCAAAAGCCCGCGAACGGCAGCCAAAACATGTCACAATGCAACTGCGAGCAAATGACCCGGAAAAGGGCGCAAAACGTGCGGAGCACCCTAGCGGGCGAGGAAATCCAGTTTTTTCCGCGAAAAAATCAAAAGCCCGCGAACGGCAGCCAAAACATGTCACAATCCAACTGCGAGAAAATGACCCGGAAAGGGGTGCAAAACGTGCGGAGCACCCTAGCGGGCGAGGAAATCCAGGTTTTTCTGCGAAAAAATCAAAAGCCCGCGAACGGCAGCCAAAACATGTCACAATCCAACTGCGAGCAAATGACCCGAAAAAGGGCGCAAAACGTGCGGAGCACCCTAGCGGGCGAGGAAATCCAGTTTTTTCCGCGAAAAAAGCAAAAGCCCGCGAACGGCAGCCAAAACATGTCACAATCCAACTGCGAGCAAATGACCCGGAAAGGGGTGCAAAACGTGCGGAGCACCCTAGCGGGCGAGGAAATCCAGGTTTTTCTGCGAAAAAATCAAAAGCCCGCGAACGGCAGCCAAAACATGTCACAATCCAACTGCGAGCAAATGACCCGAAAAAGGGCGCAGAACGTGCGGAGCACCCTAGCGGGCGAGGAAATCCAGTTTTTTCCGCGAAAAAAATCAAAAGCCCGCGAACGGCAGCCAAAACATGTCACAATCCAACTGCGAGCAAATGACCCGGAAAAGGGCGCAAAACGTGCGGAGCACCCTAGCAGGCGAGGAAATCCAGTTTTTTCCGCGAAAAAAGCAAAAGCCCGCGAACGGCAGCCAAAACATGTCACAATCCAACTGCGAGCAAATAACCCGGAAAGGGGCGCAAAACGTGCGGAGCACCCCAGCGGGCGAGGAAATCCAGGTTTTTCTGCGAAAAAATCAAAAGCCCGCGAACGGCAGCCAAAACATGTCACAATCCAACTGCGAGCAAGTGACCCGAAAAAGGGCGCAGAACGTGCGGAGCACCCTAGCGGGCGAGGAAATCCAGTTTTTTCCGCGAAAAAATCAAAAGCCCGCGAACGGCAGCCAAAACATGTCACAATCCAACTGCGAGCACATGACCCGGAAAGGGGTGCAAAACGTGCGGAGCACCCTAGCGGGCGAGGAAATCCAGGTTTTTCTGCGAAAAAATCAAAAGCCCGCGAACGGCAGCCAAAACATGTCACAATCCAACTGCGAGCAAATGACCCGAAAAAGGGCGCAGAACGTGTGGAGCACCCTAGCGGGCGAGGAAATCCAGTTTTTTCCGCGAAAAAAATCAAAAGCCCGCGAACGGCAGCCAAAACATGTCACAATCCAACTGCGAGCAAATGACCCGGAAAAGGGCGCAAAACGTGCGGAGCACCCTAGCGGGCGAGGAAATCCAGTTTTTTCCGCGAAAAAATCAAAAGCCCGCGAACGGCAGCCAAAACATGTCACAATCCAACTGCGAGCAAATGACCCGGAAAGGGGTGCAAAACGTGCGGAGCACCCTAGCGGGCGAGGAAATCCAGTTTTTCCGCGAAAAAAGCAAAAGCCCGCGAACGGCAGCCAAAACATGTCACAATCCAACTGCGAGCAAATAACCCGGAAAGGGGCGCAAAACGTGCGGAGCACCCCAGCGGGCGAGGAAATCCAGGTTTTTCTGCGAAAAAATCAAAAGCCCGCGAACGGCAGCCAAAACATGTCACAATCCAACTGCGAGCAAGTGACCCGAAAAAGGGCGCAGAACGTGCGGAGCACCCTAGCGGGCGAGGAAATCCAGTTTTTTCCGCGAAAAAATCAAAAGCCCGCGAACGGCAGCCAAAACATGTCACAATCCAACTGCGAGCAAATGACCCGGAAAGGGGCGCAAAACGTGCGGAGCACCCTAGCGGGCGAGGAAATCCAGTTTTTTCCGCGAAAAAATCAAAAGCCCGCGAACGGCAGCCAAAACATGTCACAATCCAACTGCGAGCAAATAACCCGGAAAGGGGCGCAAAACGTGCGGAGCACCCCAGCGGGCGAGGAAATCCAGGTTTTTCTGCGAAAAAATCAAAAGCCCGCGAACGGCAGCCAAAACATGTCACAATCCAACTGCGAGCAAGTGACCCGAAAAAGGGCGCAGAACGTGCGGAGCACCCTAGCGGGCGAGGAAATCCAGTTTTTTCCGCGAAAAAAATCAAAAGCCCGCGAACGGCAGCCAAAACATGTCACAATCCAACTGCGAGCAAATGACCCGGAAAAGGGCGCAAAACGTGCGGAGCACCCTAGCGGGCGAGGAAATCCAGTTTTTTCCGCGAAAAAATCAAAAGCCCGCGAACGGCAGCCAAAACATGTCACAATCCAACTGCGAGCAAATGACCCGAAACAGGGCGCAGAACGTGCGGAGCACCCTAGCGGGCGAGGAAATCCAGTTTTTTCCGCGAAAAAAATCAAAAGCCCGCGAACGGCAGCCAAAACATGTCACAATCCAACTGCGAGCAAATGACCCGGAAAAGGGCGCAAAACGTGCGGAGCACCCTAGCGGGCGAGGAAATCCAGTTTTTTCCGCGAAAAAATCAAAAGCCCGCGAACGGCAGCCAAAACATGTCACAATCCAACTGCGAGCAAATGACCCGGAAAGGGGTGCAAAACGTGCGGAGCACCCTAGCGGGCGAGGAAATCCAGTTTTTTCCGCGAAAAAAGCAAAAGCCCGCGAACGGCAGCCAAAACATGTCACAATCCAACTGCGAGCAAATAACCCGGAAAGGGGCGCAAAACGTGCGGAGCACCCCAGCGGGCGAGGAAATCCAGGTTTTTCTGCGAAAAAATCAAAAGCCCGCGAACGGCAGCCAAAACATGTCACAATCCAACTGCGAGCAAGTGACCCGAAAAAGGGCGCAGAACGTGCGGAGCACCCTAGCGGGCGAGGAAATCCAGTTTTTTCCGCGAAAAAATCAAAAGCCCGCGAACGGCAGCCAAAACATGTCACAATCCAACTGCGAGCAAATGACCCGGAAAGGGGCGCAAAACGTGCGGAGCACCCTAGCGGGCGAGGAAATCCAGTTTTTTCCGCGAAAAAATCAAAAGCCCGCGAACGGCAGCCAAAACATGTCACAATCCAACTGCGAGCAAATGACCCGAAAAAGGGCGCAAAACGTGCGGAGCACCCTAGCGGGCGAGGAAATCCAGTTTTTTCCGCGAAAAAATCAAAAGCCCGCGAACGGCAGGCAAAACATGTCACAATCCAACTGCGAGCAAATGACCCGGAAAGGGGCGCAGAACGTGCAGAGTACCCTAGCGGGCGAGGAAATCCAGTTTTTTCCGCGAAAAAATCAAAAGCCCGCGAACGGCAGCCAAAACATGTCACAATCCAACTGCGAGCAAATGACCCGGAAAGGGGCGCAAAACGTGCGGAGCACCCTAGCGGGCGAGGAAATCCAGGTTTTTCTGCGAAAAAATCAAAAGCCCGCGAACGGCAGCCAAAACATGTCACAATCCAACTGCGAGCAAATGACCCGAAAAAGGGCGCAGAACGTGCGGAGCACCCTAGCGGGCGAGGAAATCCAGTTTTTTCCGCGAAAAAATCAAAAGCCCGCGAACGGCAGCCAAAACATGTCACAATCCAACTGCGAGCAAATGACCCGGAAAAGGGCGCAAAACGTGCGGAGCACCCTAGCGGGCGAGGAAATCCATTTTTTTTCCGCGAAAAAATCAAAAGCCCGCGAACGGCAGCCAAAACATGTCACAATCCAACTGCGAGCAAATGACCCGGAAAAGGGCGCAAAACGTGCGGAGCACCCTAGCGGGCGAGGAAATCCATTTTTTTCCGCGAAAAAATCAAAAGCCCGCGAACGGCAGCCAAAACATGTCACAATCCAACTGCGTGAAAATGACCGGGAAAGGGGCGCAGAACGTGCGGAGCACCCTAGCGGGCGAGGAAATCCATTTTTTTCCGCGAAAAAATCAAAAGCCCGCGAACGGCAGCCAAAACATGTCACAATCCAACTGCGAGCAAATGACCCGGAAAGGGGCGCAGAACGTGCGGAGCACCCTAGCGGGCGAGGAAATCCAGGTTTTTCTGCGAAAAAATCAAAAGCCCGCGAACGGCAGCCAAAACATGTCACAATCCAACTGCGAGCAAATGACCCGGAAAGGGGCGCAGAACGTGCGGAGCACCCTAGCGGGCGAGGAAATCCAGTTTTTTCCGCGAAAAAATCAAAAGCCCGCTGTAATGTAAGTAAAGATGCTACTGATTGTAATGAAGGTGGATGCGATGAGACTACTGTTGTCTCATCGTGCTGGCCAAGTGAAAAACGTCTTCTTCTATATTCCTTCAAAGATATAAACTTCTTCTCTCTGGAAAGAAGCTATACTTAGATAGGATGATAATAATAGCGCCAGAAGGACCTACCGGCATTCCGTAGATTGCCACATGTTTGGCGCAGTTCAATAGAACAGGCAGCCGATATTTCTAATTAAAAACTGTTGCCGAAGCTTGAGGCAACTTTTAATCTGCCGAACTTTCAAAGGCAGACTTTACTTGAATCTTCCTTCCAAACACTTTGCCGATTTTAAGGCAAAGGTTGCTAAATGAAACAAGCAACTTTGTCTGGCTATGGAACGATTCTGCCTTCTGCTAGACTCGTTCCTTCCTTTTATTTACAAAAACTTTTGCTGTACAATCGATTTGCTTATTCTATAAAATTCTTACTCTAGTTTTAATTCTACTTACCATAACCAATCGTTCCCACGGAATATTGCTTGCTTGCAATGGCCTAATTGCACATTTGCTTACTTTGAGCTCAATGCTCTACTAAAGAGTTTCTCACGGTACGCGGGTTCGAGAATATGATTATTAGAGAGCTTACTAAAATTTTGTAGGACATAAATATTTGAGTATGCTGTCACAAAAAGCTCGTTTTGGGACATAGCTGTGTATTGGTCGTTTGGGACATAGTTGTGTATTGGCTAGCACCGGGTTTGGAACTGGGAATACACTACACCCCTTTCCTTTAGAAGAGTATTTGTTTGCAAATACGACTGATTGGTTGTGGTATTTTGTTTTACAATTATGCTTATCTGATGATGAGATATAAGTTTGTATTAAGTATAAAGTGTACAATAATTTTACAATGATTGATTGAATGTTTTATATAATTTAAGTCTATTATTATGTATCCATTTACATTTGTCTTCTATCTCTAGTAGTGTATTTACATTGTTTGTGTTTATTACTTTATATGGGCCTTTATATGGTTTCTGGTTTTTCTTTCTGTTTTCTACTGTTATCAATACTAGATCACCAATGTTTAAATGAAGAGGTTTTGTATATGCTGTTCTATTGCTCCTAGCTAATTTTGTTTTCTCTATTAATTCTCTGGCTTTTGATGCCGATATTTTTAATCTTAGCTTCAACTCATTCGCGTAATTTTCAATATCATAGATTCTATCTGTGTTTTCTAAAATGTCGTTTGGCAAATAAGAAAGTTTTCCGAAAACTAGTTCGTATGGTGTGTAGTTAGTGTCGACGTGTGGGGTTGTATTATACGAAAATGTATAATATGGTATCCATTCGTCCCAGTTATTGTCATCAACGAATGCTAACAGATATTCATTCAGGACACGGTGGTTTCTTTCTACAACACCTAACGTCTCGTGGTGATAAGGAGTTGAAAAGATTTGTTTTATATGTAACAGTTCGCAAATGTTCTTTAGGAGATTATTAGTAAATTCTGTCCCTAAATCGGTTTTTAAAATTTTGAAATGACCGTATTGTAGTATAAAATTGTTTACTAAGGCCTTTGCTACTGTCTTAGCTTCCTTACTTTCTAAGGGTATAGCCGTGATATATTTCGTTAATTCGCATTGTATAGTTAATATATATCGAAAATTGTTTGAAAGTCTTAATGGACCTACGATGTCAGCGCTTACTATTTCAAAACTAGTAGAGGGTGTATCGGTTTTTATCATTCTTTCCTTCGTGTGCCTTGTGATTTTGTTATATTTGCATTTTTCACATTGGTTAATGTAGTGTTTTATCATTCTATTCATGTCCCTCCAACAGTATCTTTGTTTCAATTTTAAAAGTGTTTTACGGATTCCTGTATGTCCTCCGTGCGGCGATTCGTGGAATTCTTTTATAAGTTCATTTTGTTCAGCGATGTCATTAATTCTTTTGGGGGGTTTATATATCATAATTTTTAACTGGATATCCATTTTTCGTTGCAACGTATTGAATATTTTCTTAAATTCTTCTTTGGGTACGTACCTGAATATTATATCTTCCATAGATAGAGCTAGCTCGTTTATATTATAATTCTGCGCATAATTCAGTAACTTCTTCACTACAGAAACTAGTTTCGTGTTTGAATTATCGTTACAGTTATTGCGAGATTTCACACTTTGCTTGTCGCTGGCGGAAACGTATTTCTCGTGAGCTTTATCGCTAAAGTGGACCATTAAATAATCTTTCTCCTTTGAGATTATTATACTTTCTTTATCGTTGCGCAACATATTAAATTTTACTTTTAATGCCCCTGTTATATCGGATAGTGAAGTACAATCGAACGCATAGAGGTGATCAATCTCCCGTTTTCGTTTGTCGCTTTTGTTATCGATTTCTATATTTGTTTGTTTCTTTTGTTTAGTCGCCTTGCTTCTTGTTGATACTTTCGTCATTGGTTGGGGGTATCATTGATTTTAGTATTTCTGAGTCTAGTTGTATAGGACTCGAGATCAATTTTGCACATTTATTCACTGAGTATATCTCTTCCTAATATACCATCAGTTTCTATTGGAAAGTCCTCATCTACTATATGGGAAGAATCTGTTATCATCTTGTCTTCGATGATGAATTGTATGCCCGTGAGTTTGCATTTATTTTCGGGCTTTAAATCGATATTAGTGCGAATTAAGCTATTTGTTGAGTTTTATTACCTTCTATTTCTGTAAGTTTCGGGAATATTTCTTCCAAAAGATTTTCTGTGGTATATATTCTAATTTGAAAAACCAAATTCGCAGTTTCAAGATATATTGATATCTGAGTTTTCATTTTTTTTTTTATACCTAATGTCAACCTGTTTCACTATTATTTTGTGTTGACTCAAACTGTTTGTTGAATTCTAAATTCAATATTTCGAATATTTTTACGATCGATGGCTAATTTAACTAGAGTGTTAATTGTTATTTTAGTGCGCGTTACCAATTGTTAATTCTATACATTTATCAATCATTATCAACATCATTAACCATATTTTTCCTTTCAAAGATAAAGTGTATATTGTGACAATTTTCATAAGAATTCTCATAATGATCTTATGCTTTCTTAAAATTCTACTGATTTGTTTAGAAAAATCCTAATTAATATGATATTCTTTTCCAGTCCCTATTCTATATAAAATTGAAATTTGACTTAAAATATTTAGTGTTGAATTGTAAGTTTCTGGTCGTTGCCGATTTAATCCTTAAGTTATCATTAAATTATTTGTTAATTTAATCGCAAATAATGCAGAAAATTCTTCTTCATCTTCGCCTTTTTCCTAGTTGTAATTGTCTTCCAAATTTTTGGTTGAAGTTCCAAATCCATTATTTCACGTCTAAATTCCATTTTCGGTCGCAGTATTAGTCGTCGACATTCGAATTTAAATTTTTGTTCTAATTTTATTACAAAACTTTCAGCTTCGTATGGGCCGAATCGCCCTGATACAGGTTTCCAGAGTGCAGCATCGTGGCTTGCAGGTTCGTGGGTCGCAGGATCGTGGGTCGCAGGATCGCCATGTAATGTATGTAATGATAGTATTGAGATGGCAGGATCGCCATGTAATGTAAGTAAAGATGCTACTGATTGTAATGAAGGTGGATGCGATGAGACTACTGTTGTCTCATCGTGCTGGCCAAGTGAAAAACGTCTTCTTCTATATTCCTTCAAAGATATAAACTTCTTCTCTCTGGAAAGAAGCTATACTTAGATAGGATGATAATAATAGCGCCAGAAGGACCTACCGGCATTCCGTAGATTGCCACATGTTTGGCGCAGTTCAATAGAACAGGCAGCCGATATTTTTAATTAAAAACTGTTGCCGAAGCTTGAGGCAACTTTTAATCTGCCGAACTTTCAAAGGCAGACTTTACTTGAATCTTCCTTCCAAACACTTTGCCGATTTTAAGGCAAAGGTTGCTAAATGAAACAAGCAACTTTGTCTGGCTATGGAACGATTCTGCCTTCTGCTAGACTCGTTCCTTCCTTTTATTTACAAAAACTTTTGCTGTACAATCGATTTGCTTATTCTATAAAATTCTTACTCTAGTTTTAATTCTACTTACCATAACCAATCGTTCCCACGGAATATTGCTTGCTTGCAATGGCCTAATTGCACATTTGCTTACTTTGAGCTCAATGCTCTACTAAAGAGTTTCTCACGGTACGCGGGTTCGAGAATATGATTATTAGAGAGCTTACTAAAATTTTGTAGGACATAAATATTTGAGTATGCTGTCACAAAAAGCTCGTTTTGGGACATAGCTGTGTATTGGTCGTTTGGGACATAGTTGTGTATTGGCTAGCACCGGGTTTGGAACTGGGAATACACTACACCGCGAACGGCAGCCAAAACATGTCACAATCCAACTGCGTGAAAATGGCCGGAAAGGGGCGCAGAACGTGCGCAGCACCCTAGCGGGCGAGGAAATCCAGGTTTTTCTGCGAAAAAATCAAAAGCCCGCGAACGGCAGCCAAAACATGTCACAATCCAACTGCGAGCAAATGACCCGAAAAAGGGCGCAGAACGTGCGGAGCACCCTAGCGGGCGAGGAAATCCAGGTTTTTCTGCGAAAAAATCAAAAGCCCGCGAACGGCAGCCAAAACATGTCACAATCCAACTGCGAGCAAATGACCCGGAAAGGGGCGCAGAACGTGCGGAGCACCCTAGCGGGCGAGGAAATCCAGTTTTTTCCGCGAAAAAATCAAAAGCCCGCGAACGGCAGCCAAAACATGTCACAATCCAACTGCGTGAAAATGACCCGGAAAGGGGCGCAGAACGTGCGGAGCACCCTAGCGGGCGAGGAAATCCATTTTTTTCCGCGAAAAAATCAAAAGCCCGCGAACGGCAGCCAAGACATGTCACAATCCAACTGCGAGCAAATGACCCGGAAAGGGGCGCAGAACGTGCGGAGCACCCTAGCGGGCGAGGAAATCCAGGTTTTTCTGCGAAAAAATCAAAAGCCCGCGAACGGCAGCCAAAACATGTCACAATCCAACTGCGAGCAAATGACCCGGAAAGGGGCGCAGAACGTGCGGAGCACCCTAGCGGGCGAGGAAATCCAGTTTTTTCCGCGAAAAAATCAAAAGCCCGCGAACGGCAGCCAAAACATGTCACAATCCAACTGCGTGAAAATGACCGGAAAGGGGCGCAGAACGTGCGGAGCACCCTAGCGGGCGAGGAAATCCAGGTTTTTCTGCGAAAAAATCAAAAGCCCGCGAACGGCAGCCAAAACATGTCACAATCCAACTGCGAGCAAATGACCCGAAAAAGGGCGCAGAACGTGCGGAGCACCCTAGCGGGCGAGGAAATCCAGGTTTTTCTGCGAAAAAATCAAAAGCCCGCGAACGGCAGCCAAAACATGTCACAATCCAACTGCGAGCAAATGACCCGGAAAGGGGCGCAGAACGTGCGGAGCACCCTAGCGGGCGAGGAAATTCAGTTTTTTCCGCGAAAAAATCAAAAGCCCGCGAACGGCAGCCAAAACATGTCACAATCCAACTGCGTGAAAATGACCGGGAAAGGGGCGCAGAACGTGCGGAGCACCCTAGCGGGCGAGGAAATCCATTTTTTTCCGCGAAAAAATCAAAAGCCCGCGAACGGCAGCCAAGACATGTCACAATCCAACTGCGAGCAAATGACCCGGAAAGGGGCGCAGAACGTGCGGAGCACCCTAGCGGGCGAGGAAATCCAGTTTTTTCCGCGAAAAAATCAAAAGCTCGCGAACGGCAGCCAAAATATGTCACAATCCAACTGCGTGAAAATGACCGGGAAAGGGGCGCAGAACGTGCGGAGCACCCTAGCGGGCGAGGAAATCCATTTTTTTCCGCGAAAAAATCAAAAGCCCGCGAACGGCAGCCAAAACATGTCACAATCCAACTGCGAGCAAATGACCCGGAAAGGGGCGCAGAACGTGCGGAGCACCCTAGCGGGCGAGGAAATCCAGTTTTTTCCGCGAAAAAAGCAAAAGCCCGCGAACGGCAGCCAAAACATGTCACAATCCAACTGCGAGCAAATGACCCGAAAAAGGGCGCAAAACGTGCGGAGCACCCTAGCGGGCGAGGAAATCCAGTTTTTTCCGCGAAAAAAGCAAAAGCCCGCGAACGGCAGCCAAAACATGTCACAATCCAACTGCGTGAAAATGACCGGGAAAGGGGCGCAGAACGTGCGGAGCACCCTAGCGGGCGAGGAAATCCATTTTTTTCCGCGAAAAAATCAAAAGCCCGCGAACGGCAGCCAAAACATGTCACAATCCAACTGCGAGCAAATGACCCGAAAAGGGGCGCAGAACGTGCGGAGCACCCTAGCGGGCGAGGAAATCCAGTTTTTTCCGCGAAAAAAGCAAAAGCCCGCGAACGGCAGCCAAAACATGTCACAATCCAACTGCGAGCAAATGACCCGGAAAGGGGCGCAAAACGTGCGGAGCACCCTAGCGGGCGAGGAAATCCAGTTTTTTCCGCGAAAAAATCAAAAGCCCGCGAACGGCAGCCAAAACATGTCACAATCCATTTGCGAGCAAATGACCCGGAAAGGGGTGCAAAACGTGCGGAGCACCCTAGCGGGCGAGGAAATCCAGTTTTTTCCGCGAAAAAATCAAAAGCCCGCGAACGGCAGCCAAAACATGTCACAATCTAACTGCGAGCAAATGACCCGAAAAAGGGCGCAGAACGTGCGGAGCACCCTAGCGGGCGAGGAAATCCAGGTTTTTCTGCGAAAAAATCAAAAGCCCGCGAACGGCAGCCAAAACATGTCACAATCCAACTGCGAGCAAATGACCCGGAAAGGGGCGCAGAACGTGCGGAGCACCCTAGCGGGCGAGGAAATCCAGTTTTTTCCGCGAAAAAAGCAAAAGCCCGCGAACGGCAGCCAAAACATGTCACAATCCAACTGCGAGCAAATGACCCGAAAAAGGGCGCAAAACGTGCGGAGCACCCTAGCGGGCGAGGAAATCCAGTTTTTTCCGCGAAAAAATCAAAAGCCCGCGAACGGCAGCCAAAACATGTCACAATCCAACTGCGTGAAAATGACCGGGAAAGGGGCGCAGAACGTGCGGAGCACCCTAGCGGGCGAGGAAATCCATTTTTTTCCGCGAAAAAATCAAAAGCCCGCGAACGGCAGCCAAAACATGTCACAATCCAACTGCGAGCAAATGACCCGGAAAGGGGCGCAGAACGTGCGGAGCACCCTAGCGGGCGAGGAAATCCAGTTTTTTCCGCGAAAAAAGCAAAAGCCCGCGAACGGCAGCCAAAACATGTCACAATCCAACTGCGAGCAAATGACCCGGAAAGGGGCGCAAAACGTGCGGAGCACCCTAGCGGGCGAGGAAATCCAGTTTTTTCCGCGAAAAAATCAAAAGCCCGCGAACGGCAGCCAAAACATGTCACAATCCAACTGCGAGCAAATGACCCGGAAAGGGGCGCAAAACGTGCGGAGCACCCTTGCGGGCGAGGAAATCCAGTTTTTTCCGCGAAAAAATCAAAAACCCGCGAACGGCAGCCAAAACATGTCACAATCCAACTGCGAGCAAATGACCCGAAAAAGGGCGCAAAACGTGCGGAGCACCCTAGCGGGCGAGGAAATCCATTCTTTTCCGCGAAAAAATCAAAAGCCCGCGAACGGCAGCCAAAACATGTCACAATCCAACTGCGAGCAAATGACCCGAAAAAGGGCGCAAAACGTGCGGAGCACCCTAGTGGGCGAGGAAATCCAGTTTTTTCCGCGAAAAAATCAAAAGCCCGCGAACGGCAGCCAAAACATGTCACAATCCAACTGCGAGCAAATGACCCGGAAAGGGGCGCAGAACGTGCGGAGCACCCTAGCGGGCGAGGAAATCCAGTTTTTTCCGCGAAAAAAGCAAAAGCCCGCGAACGGCAGCCAAAACATGTCACAATCCAACTGCGAGCAAATGACCCGGAAAGGGGCGCAAAACGTGCGGAGCACCCTAGCGGGCGAGGAAATCCATTTTTTTCCGCGAAAAAATCAAAAGCCCGCGAACGGCAGCCAAAACATGTCACAATCCAACTGCGAGCAAATGACCCGGAAAGGGGCGCAGAACGTGCGGAGCACCCTAGCGGGCGAGGAAATCCAGTTTTTTCCGCGAAAAAAGCAAAAGCCCGCGAACGGCAGCCAAAACATGTCACAATCCAACTGCGAGCAAATGACCCGGAAAGGGGCGCAAAACGTGCGGAGCACCCTAGCGGGCGAGGAAATCCATTTTTTTCCGCGAAAAAATCAAAAGCCCGCGAACGGCAGCCAAAACATGTCACAATCCAACTGCGAGCAAATGACCCGAAAAAGGGCGCAAAACGTGCGGAGCACCCTAGCGGGCGAGGAAATCCAGTTTTTTCCGCGAAAAAAGCAAAAGCCTGCGAACGGCAGCCAAAACATGTCACAATCCAACTGCGAGCAAATGACCCGGAAAGGGGCGCAGAACGTGCGGAGCACCCTAGCGGGCGAGGAAATCCAGTTTTTTCCGCGAAAAAAGCAAAAGCCCGCGAACGGCAGCCAAAACATGTCACAATCCAACTGCGAGCAAATGACCCGGAAAGGGGCGCAAAACGTGCGGAGCACCCTAGCGGGCGAGGAAATCCATTTTTTTCCGCGAAAAAATCAAAAGCCCGCGAACGGCAGCCAAAACATGTCACAATCTAACTGCGAGCAAATGACCCGGAAAGGGGCGCAGAACGTGCGGAGCACCCTAGCGGGCGAGGAAATCCATTTTTTTCCGCGAAAAAATCAAAAGCCCGCGAACGGCAGCCAAAACATGTCACAATCCAACTGCGAGCAAATGACCCGGAAAAGGGCGCAAAACGTGCGGAGCACCCTAGCGGGCGAGGAAATCCAGTTTTTTCCGCGAAAAAATCAAAAGCCCGCGAACGGCAGCCAAAACATGTCACAATCCAACTGCGTGAAAATGACCGGGAAAGGGGCGCAGAACGTGCGGAGCACCCTAGCGGGCGAGGAAATCCATTTTTTTCCGCGAAAAATCAAAAGCCCGCGAACGGCAGCCAAAACATGTCACAATCCAACTGCGAGCAAATGACCCGGAAAGGGGCGCAAAACGTGCGGAGCACCCTTGCGGGCGAGGAAATCCATTTTTTTCCGCGAAAAAATCAAAAGCCCGCGAACGGCAGCCAAAACATGTCACAATCCAACTGCGAGCAAATGACCCGGAAAAGGGCGCAAAACGTGCGGAGCACCCTAGCGGGCGAGGAAATCCAGTTTTTTCCGCGAAAAAATCAAAAGCCCGCGAACGGCAGCCAAAACATGTCACAATCCAACTGCGAGCAAATGACCCGGAAAGGGGCGCAGAACGTGCGGAGCACCCTAGCGGGCGAGGAAATCCAGTTTTTTCCGCGAAAAAAGCAAAAGCCCGCGAACGGCAGCCAAAACATGTCACAATCCAACTGCGAGCAAATGACCCGGAAAGGGGCGCAAAACGTGCGGAGCACCCTAGCGGGCGAGGAAATCCATTTTTTTCCGCGAAAAAATCAAAAGCCCGCGAACGGCAGCCAAAACATGTCACAATCCAACTGCGAGCAAATGACCCGGAAAGGGGCGCAGAACGTGCGGAGCACCCTAGCGGGCGAGGAAATCCAGTTTTTTCCGCGAAAAAAGCAAAAGCCCGCGAACGGCAGCCAAAACATGTCACAATCCAACTGCGAGCAAATGACCCGGAAAGGGGCGCAAAACGTGCGGAGCACCCTAGCGGGCGAGGAAATCCATTTTTTTCCGCGAAAAAATCAAAAGCCCGCGAACGGCAGCCAAAACATGTCACAATCCAACTGCGAGCAAATGACCCGAAAAAGGGCGCAAAACGTGCGGAGCACCCTAGCGGGCGAGGAAATCCAGTTTTTTCCGCGAAAAAATCAAAAGCCCGCGAACGGCAGCCAAAACATGTCACAATCCAACTGCGAGCAAATGACCCGAAAAAGGGCGCAAAACGTGCGGAGCACCCTAGCGGGCGAGGAAATCCAGTTTTTTCCGCGAAAAAATCAAAAGCCCGCGAACGGCAGCCAAAACATGTCACAATCCAACTGCATGAAAATGACCGGGAAAGGGGCGCTGAACGTGCGGAGCACCCTAGCGGGCGAGGAAATCCATTTTTTTCCGCGAAAAAATCAAAAGCCCGCGAACGGCAGCCAAAACATGTCACAATCCAACTGCGAGCAAATGACCCGAAAAAGGGCGCAAAACGTGCGGAGCACCCTAGCGGGCGAGGAAATCCAGTTTTTTCCGCGAAAAAATCAAAAGCCCGCGAACGGCAGCCAAAACATGTCACAATCCAACTGCATGAAAATGACCGGGAAAGGGGCGCTGAACGTGCGGAGCACCCTAGCGGGCGAGGAAATCCATTTTTTTCCGCGAAAAAATCAAAAGCCCGCGAACGGCAGCCAAAACATGTCACAATCCAACTGCGAGCAAATGACCCGGAAAGGGGCGCAGAACGTGCGGAGCACCCTAGCGGGCGAGGAAATCCAGTTTTTTCCGCGAAAAAAGCAAAAGCCCGCGAACGGCAGCCAAAACATGTCACAATCCAACTGCGAGCAAATGACCCGAAAAAGGGCGCAAAACGTGCGGAGCACCCTAGCGGGCGAGGAAATCCATTTTTTTCCGCGAAAAAATCAAAAGCCCGCGAACGGCAGCCAAAACATGTCACAATCCAACTGCGAGCAAATGACCCGAAAAAGGGCGCAAAACGTGCGGAGCACCCTAGCGGGCGAGGAAATCCAGTTTTTTCCGCGAAAAAAGCAAAAGCCCGCGAACGGCAGCCAAAACATGTCACAATCCAACTGCGAGCAAATGACCCGAAAAAGGGCGCAAAACGTGCGGA
The DNA here is from genome assembly GCA_963942545.1 of Oxycera nigricornis. Lineage (NCBI taxonomy): Eukaryota > Metazoa > Arthropoda > Insecta > Diptera > Stratiomyidae > Oxycera > Oxycera nigricornis. The sequence continues at coordinate 9,938 of CAWWDL010000166.1, read as the reverse complement.
GCACCCTAGCGGGCGAGGAAATCCAGTTTTTTCCGCGAAAAAATCAAAAGCCCGCGAACGGCAGCCAAAACATGTCACAATCCAACTGCGAGCAAATGACCCGAAAAAGGGCGCAAAACGTGCGGAGCACCCTAGCGGGCGAGGAAATCTAGTTTTTTTCGCGAAAAAATCAAAAGCCCGTGAACGGCAGCCAAAACATGTCACAATCCAACTGCGAGCAAATGACCCGAAAAAGGCCGCAAAACGTGCGGAGCACCCTAGCGGGCGAGGAAATCCAGTTTTTTCCGCGAAAAAATCAAAAGCCCGCGAACGGCAGCCAAAACATGTCACAATCCAACTGCGAGCAAATGACCCGGAAAGGGGCGCAGAACGTGCGGAGCACCCTAGCGGGCGAGGAAATCCAGTTTTTTCCGCGAAAAAAGCAAAAGCCCGCGAACGGCAGCCAAAACATGTCACAATCCAACTGCGAGCAAATGACCCGGGAAGGGGCGCAGAACGTGCGGAGCACCCTAGCGGGCGAGGAAATCCAGTTTTTTCCGCGAAAAAAGCAAAAGCCCGCGAACGGCAGCCAAAACATGTCACAATCCAACTGCGAGCAAATGACCCGAAAAAGGGCGCAAAACGTGCGGAGCTACCTAGCGGGCGAGGAAATCCAGTTTTTTCCGCGAAAAAAGCAAAAGCCCGCGAACGGCAGCCAAAACATGTCACAATCCAACTGCGAGCAAATGACCCGAAAAAGGGCGCAAAACGTGCGGAGCACCCTAGCGGGCGAGGAAATCCAGTTTTTTCCGCGAAAAAATCAAAAGCCCGCGAACGGCAGCCAAAACATGTCACAATCCAACTGCGAGCAAATGACCCGGAAAGGGGCGCAGAACGTGCGGAGCACCCTAGCGGGCGAGGAAATCCAGTTTTTTCCGCGAAAAAATCAAAAGCCCGCGAACGGCAGCCAAAACATGTCACAATCCAACTGCGAGCAAATGACCCGGAAAGGAGCGCAAAACGTGCGGAGCACCCTAGCGGGCGAGGAAATTTAGTTTTTTCCGCGAAAAAATCAAAAGCCCGCGAACGGCAGCCAAAACATGTCACAATCCAACTGCGAGCAAATGACCCGAAAAATGGCGCAAAACGTGCGGAGCACCCTAGCGGGCGAGGAAATCCAGTTTTTTCCGCGAAAAAATCAAAAGCCCGCGAACGGCAGCCAAAACATGTCACAATCCAACTGCGTGAAAATGACCGGGAAAGGGGCGCAGAACGTGCGGAGCACCCTAGCGGGCGAGGAAATCCATTTTTTTCCGCGAAAAAATCAAAAGCCCGCGAACGGCAGCCAAAACATGTCACAATCCAACTGCGAGCAAATGACCCGGAAAGGGGCGCAGAACGTGCGGAGCACCCTAGCGGGCGAGGAAATCCAGTTTTTTCCGCGAAAAAAGCAAAAGCCCGCGAACGGCAGCCAAAACATGTCACAATCCAACTGCGTGAAAATGACCGGGAAAGGGGCGCAGAACGTGCGGAGCACCCTAGCGGGCGAGGAAATCCATTTTTTTCCGCGAAAAAATCAAAAGCCCGCGAACGGCAGCCAAAACATGTCACAATCCAACTGCGAGCAAATGACCCGGAAAGGGGCGCAAAACGTGCGGAGCACCCTAGCGGGCGAGGAAATCCAGGTTTTTCTGCGAAAAAATCAAAAGCCCGCGAACGGCAGCCAAAACATGTCACAATCCAACTGCGAGCAAATGACCCGGAAAGGGGCGCAGAACGTGCGGAGCACCCTAGCGGGCGAGGAAATCCATATTTTTCCGCGAAAAAATCAAAAGCCCGCGAACGGCAGCCAAAACATGTCACAATCCAACTGCGAGCAAATGACCCGGAAAGGGGCGCAAAACGTGCGGAGCACCCTAGCGGGCGAGGAAATCCAGGTTTTTCTGCGAAAAAATCAAAAGCCCGCGAACGGCAGCCAAAACATGTCACAATCCAACTGCGAGCAAATGACCCGGAAAGGGGCGCAAAACGTGCGGAGCACCCTAGCGGGCGAGGAAATCCAGTTTTTTCCGCGAAAAAAGCAAAAGCCCGCGAACGGCAGCCAAAACATGTCACAATCCAACTGCGAGCAAATGACCCGAAAAATGGCGCAAAACGTGCGGAGCACCCTAGCGGGCGAGGAAATCCAGTTTTTTCCGCGAAAAAATCAAAAGCCCGCGAACGGCAGCCAAAACATGTCACAATCCAACTGCGTGAAAATGACCGGGAAAGGGGCGCAGAACGTGCGGAGCACCCTAGCGGGCGAGGAAATCCATTTTTTTCCGCGAAAAAATCAAAAGCCCGCGAACGGCAGCCAAAACATGTCACAATCCAACTGCGAGCAAATGACCCGGAAAGGGGCGCAGAACGTGCGGAGCACCCTAGCGGGCGAGGAAATCCAGTTTTTTCCGCGAAAAAATCAAAAGCCCGCGAACGGCAGCCAAAACATGTCACAATCCAACTGCGTGAAAATGACCCGAAAAAGGGCGCAAAACGTGCGGAGCACCCTAGCGGGCGAGGAAATCCATTTTTTTCCGCGAAAAAATCAAAAGCCCGCGAACGGCAGCCAAAACATGTCACAATCCAACTGCGAGCAAATGACCCGGAAAGGGGCGCAAAACGTGCGGAGCACCCTAGCGGGCGAGGAAATCCAGGTTTTTCTGCGAAAAAATCAAAAGCCCGCGAACGGCAGCCAAAACATGTCACAATCCAACTGCGAGCAAATGACCCGGAAAGGGGCGCAGAACGTGCGGAGCACCCTAGCGGGCGAGGAAATCCATTTTTTTCCGCGAAAAAATCAAAAGCCCGCGAACGGCAGCCAAAACATGTCACAATCCAACTGCGAGCAAATGACCCGGAAAGGGGCGCAAAACGTGCGGAGCACCCTAGCGGGCGAGGAAATCCAGGTTTTTCTGCGAAAAAATCAAAAGCCCGCGAACGGCAGCCAAAACATGTCACAATCCAACTGCGAGCAAATGACCCGAAAAAGCGCGCAAAACGTGCGGAGCACCCTAGCGGGCGAGGAAATCCAGTTTTTTCCGCGAAAAAATCAAAAGCCCGCGAACGGCAGCCAAAACATGTCACAATCCAACTGCGAGCAAATGACCCGGAAAGGAGTGCAAAACGTGCGGAGCACCCTAGCGGGCGAGGAAATCCAGGTTTTTCGGTGAAAAAATCAAAAGCCCGCGAATGGCAGCCAAAACATGTCACAATCCAACTGCGAGCAAATGACCCGAAAAAGGGCGCAAAATGTGCGGAGCACCCTAGCGGGCGAGGAAATCCAGGTTTTTCTGCGAAAAAATCAAAAGCCCGCGAACGGCAGCCAAAACATGTCACAATCCAACTGCGAGCAAATGACCCGAAAAAGGGCGCAGAACGTGCGGAGCACCCTAGCGGGCGAGGAAATCAAGTTTTTTCCGCGAAAAAATCAAAAGCCCGCGAACGGCAGCCAAAACATGTCACAATCCAACTGCGAGCAAATGACCCGAAAAAGGGCGCAAAACGTGCGGAGCACCCTAGCGGGCGAGGAAATCCATTTTTTTCCGCGAAAAAATCAAAAGCCCGCGAACGGCAGCCAAAACATGTCACAATCCAACTGCGAGCAAATGACCCGGAAAGGAGTGCAAAACGTGCGGAGCACCCTAGCGGGCGAGGAAATCCAGGTTTTTCTGCGAAAAAATCAAAAGCCCGCGAATGGCAGCCAAAACATGTCACAATCCAACTGCGAGCAAATGACCCGAAAAAGGGCGCAGAACGTGCGGAGCACCCTAGCGGGCGAGGAAATCCAGTTTTTTCCGCGAAAAAATCAAAAGCCCGCGAACGGCAGCCAAAACATGTCACAATCCAACTGCGAGCAAATGACCCGGAAAGGGGCGCAAAATGTGCGGAGCACCCTAGCGGGCGAGGAAATCCAGGTTTTTCTGCGAAAAAATCAAAAGCCCGCGAACGGCAGCCAAAACATGTCACAATCCAACTGCGAGCAAATGACCCGAAAAAGGGCGCAGAACGTGCGGAGCACCCTAGCGGGCGAGGAAATCCAGTTTTTTCCGCGAAAAAATCAAAAGCCCGCGAACGGCAGCCAAAACATGTCACAATCCAACTGCGAGCAAATGACCCGAAAAAGGGCGCAAAACGTGCGGAGCACCCTAGCGGGCGAGGAAATCCAGTTTTTTCCGCGAAAAAATCAAAAGCCCGCGAACGGCAGCCAAAACATGTCACAATCCAACTGCGAGCAAATGACCCGGAAAGGGGTGCAAAACGTGCGGAGCACCCTAGCGGGCGAGGAAATCCAGTTTTTTCCGCGAAAAAATCAAAAGCCCGCGAACGGCAGCCAAAACATGTCACAATCCAACTGCGAGCAAATGACCCGGAAAGGAGTGCAAAACGTGCGGAGCACCCTAGCGGGCGAGGAAATCCAGTTTTTTCCGCGAAAAAATCAAAAGCCCGCGAACGGCAGCCAAAACATGTCACAATCCAACTGCGAGCAAATGACCCGGAAAGGGGCGCAGAACGTGCGGAGCACCCTAGCGGGCGAGGAAATCCAGTTTTTTCCGCGAAAAAATCAAAAGCCCGCGAACGGCAGCCAAAACATGTCACAATCCAACTGCGAGCAAATGACCCGGAAAAGGGCGCAAAACGTGCGGAGCACCCTAGCGGGCGAGGAAATCCATTTTTTTCCGCGAAAAAATCAAAAGCCCGCGAACGGCAGCCAAAACATGTCACAATCCAACTGCGAGCAAATGACCCGGAAAAGGGCGCAAAACGTGCGGAGCACCCTAGCGGGCGAGGAAATCCAGTTTTTTCCGCGAAAAAATCAAAAGCCCGCGAACGGCAGCCAAAACATGTCACAATCCAACTGCGAGCAAATGACCCGGAAAAGGGCGCAAAACGTGCGGAGCACCCTAGCGGGCGAGGAAATCCATTTTTTTCCGCGAAAAAATCAAAAGCCCGCGAACGGCAGCCAAAACATGTCACAATCCAACTGCGAGCAAATGACCCGAAAAAGGGCGCAGAACGTGCGGAGCACCCTAGCGGGCGAGGAAATCCAGGTTTTTCTGCGAAAAAATCAAAAGCCCGCGAACGGCAGCCAAAACATGTCACAATCCAACTGCGAGCAAATGACCCGAAAAAGGGCGCAAAACGTGCGGAGCACCCTAGCGGGCGAGGAAATCCATTTTTTCCGCGAAAAAATCAAAAGCCCGCGAACGGCAGCCAAAACATGTCACAATCCAACTGCGAGCAAATGACCCGAAAAAGGGCGCAGAACGTGCGGAGCACCCTAGCGGGCGAGGAAATCCAGTTTTTTCCGCGAAAAAATCAAAAGCCCGCGAACGGCAGCCAAAACATGTCACAATCCAACTGCGAGCAAATGACCCGGAAAGGGGCGCAAAACGTGCGGAGCACCCTAGCGGGCGAGGAAATCCATTTTTTTCCGCGAAAAAATCAAAAGCCCGCGAACGGCAGCCAAAACATGTCACAATCCAACTGCGAGCAAATGACCCGAAAAAGGGCGCAGAACGTGCGGAGCACCCTAGCGGGCGAGGAAATCCAGTTTTTTCCGCGAAAAAATCAAAAGCCCGCGAACGGCAGCCAAAACATGTCACAATCCAACTGCGAGCAAATGACCCAAAAACAGGCGCAGAACGTGCGAAACACCCTAGCGGGCGAGGAAATCCAGTTTTTTCCGCGAAAAAATCAAAAGCCCGCGAACGGCAGCCAAAACATGTCACAATCCAACTGCGAGCAAATGACCCGGAAAGGGGTGCAAAACGTGCGGAGCACCCTAGCGGGCGAGGAAATCCAGGTTTTTCTGCGAAAAAATCAAAAGCCCGCGAACGGCAGCCAAAACATGTCACAATCCAACTGCGAGCAAATGACCCGGAAAGGGGCGCAAAACGTGCGGAGCACCCTAGCGGGCGAGGAAATCCAGGTTTTTCTGCGAAAAAATCAAAAGCCCGCGAACGGCAGCCAAAACATGTCACAATCCAACTGCGAGCAAATGACCCGGAAAGGGGCGCAGAACGTGCGGAGCACCCTAGCGGGCGAGGAAATCCAGTTTTTTCCGCGAAAAAATCAAAAGCCCGCGAACGGCAGCCAAAACATGTCACAATCCAACTGCGAGCAAATGACCCGAAAAAGGGCGCAAACCGTGCGGAGCACCCTAGCGGGCGCAAAAATCCAGTTTTTTCCGCGAAAAAATCAAAAGCCCGCGAACGGCAGCCAAAACATGTCACAATCCAACTGCGAGCAAATGACCCGGAAAGGGGTGCAAAACGTGCGGAGCACCCTAGCGGGCGAGGAAATCCAGTTTTTTCCGCGAAAAAATCAAAAGCCCGCGAACGGCAGCCAAAACATGTCACAATCCAACTGCGAGCAAATGACCCGGAAAGGGGCGCAAAACGTGCGGAGCACCCTAGCGGGCGAGGAAATCCAGGTTTTTCTGCGAAAAAATCAAAAGCCCGCGAACGGCAGCCAAAACATGTCACAATCCAACTGCGAGCAAATGACCCGAAAATGGGCGCAGAACGTGCGGAGCACCCTAGCGGGCGAGGAAATCCAGTTTTTTCCGCGAAAAAATCAAAAGCCCGCGAACGGCAGCCAAAACATGTCACAATCCAACTGCGAGCAAATGACCCGGAAAGGGGTGCAAAACGTGCGGAGCACCCTAGCGGGCGAGGAAATCCAGGTTTTTCTGCGAAAAAATCAAAAGCCCGCGAACGGCAGCCAAAACATGTCACAATCCAACTGCGAGCAAATGACCCGGAAAGGGGCGCAAAACGTGCGGAGCACCCTAGCGGGCGAGGAAATCCAGGTTTTTCTGCGAAAAAATCAAAAGCCCGCGAACGGCAGCCAAAACATGTCACAATCCAACTGCGAGCAAATGACCCGAAAAAGGGCGCAGAACGTGCGGAGCACCCTAGCGGGCGAGGAAATCCAGTTTTTTCCGCGAAAAAATCAAAAGCCCGCGAACGGCAGCCAAAACATGTCACAATCCAACTGCGAGCAAATGACCCGAAAAAGGGCGCAGAACGTGCGGAGCACCCTAGCGGGCGAGGAAATCCATTTTTTTCCGCGAAAAAATCAAAAGCCCGCGAACGGCAGCCAAAACATGTCACAATCCAACTGCGAGCAAATGACCCGAAAAAGGGCGCAGAACGTGCGAAGCACCCTAGCGGGCGAGGAAATCCAGTTTTTTCCGCGAAAAAATCAAAAGCCCGCGAACGGCAGCCAAAACATGTCACAATCCAACTGCGAGCAAATGACCCGAAAAAGGGCGCAGAACGTGCGGAGCACCCTAGCGGGCGAGGAAATCCATTTTTTTCCGCGAAAAAATCAAAAGCCCGCGAACGGCAGCCAAAACATGTCACAATCCAACTGCGTGAAAATGACCCGGAAAGGGGCGCAGAACGTGCGGAGCACCCTAGCGGGCGAGGAAATCCATTTTTTTCCGCGAAAAAATCAAAAGCCCGCGAACGGCAGCCAAAACATGTCACAATCCAACTGCGTGAAAATGACCCGGAAAGGGGCGCAGAACGTGCGGAGCACCCTAGCGGGCGAGGAAATCCATTTTTTTCCGCGAAAAAATCAAAAGCCCGCGAACGGCAGCCAAAACATGTCACAATCCAACTGCGAGCAAATGACCCGGAAAGGGGTGCAAAACGTGCGGAGCACCCTAGCGGGCGAGGTAATCCAGGTTTTTCTGCGAAAAAATCAAAAGCCCGCGAACGGCAGCCAAAACATGTCACAATCCAACTGCGAGCAAATGACCCGAAAAAGGGCGCAAAACGTGCGGAGCACCCTAGCGGGCGAAGAAATCCAGTTTTTTCCGCGAAAAAATCAAAAGCCCGCGAACGGCAGCCAAAACATGTCACAATCCAACTGCGAGCAAATGACCCGAAAAAGGGCGCAAAACGTGCGGAGCACCCTAGCGGGCGAGGAAATCCATTTTTTTCCGCGAAAAAATCAAAAGCCCGCGAACGGCAGCCAAAACATGTCACAATCCAACTGCGAGCAAATGACCCGAAAAAGGGCGCAAAACGTGCGGAGCACCCTAGCGGGCGAGGAAATCCAGTTTTTTCCGCGAAAAAATCAAAAGCCCGCGAACGGCAGCCAAAACATGTCACAATCCAACTGCGAGCAAATGACCCGGAAAGGGGTGCAAAACGTGCGGAGCACCCTAGCGGGCGAGGAAATCCAGGTTTTTCTGCGAAAAAATCAAAAGCCCGCGAACGGCAGCCAAAACATGTCACAATCCAACTGCAAGCAAATGACCCGAAAAAGGGCGCAAAACGTGCGGAGCACCCTAGCGGGCGAGGAAATCCAGTTTTTTCCGCGAAAAAATCAAAAGCCCGCGAACGGCAGCCAAAACATGTCACAATCCAACTGCGAGCAAATGACCCGAAAAAGGGCGCAAAACGTGCGGAGCACCCTAACGGGCGAGGAAATCCAGGTTTTCCGCGAAAAAATCAAAAGCCCGCTAACGGCAGCCAAAACATGTCACAATCCAACTGCGTGAAAATCACCCGGAAAGGGGCGCAGAACGTGCGGAGCAGCCTAGCGGGCGAGGAAATCCATTTTTTTCCGCGAAAAAATCAAAAGCCCGCGAACGGCAGCCAAAACATGTCACAATCCAACTGCGAGCAAATGACCCGGAAAGGGGCGCAGAACGTGCGGAGCACCCTAGCGGGCGAGGAAATCCAGTTTTTTTCCGCGAAAAAAGCAAAAGCCCGCGAACGGCAGCCAAAACATGTCACAATCCAACTGCGAGCAAATGACCTGAAAAAGGGTGCAAAACGTGCGGAGCACCCTAGCGGGCGAGGAAATCTAGGTTTTTCTGCGAAAAAATCAAAAGCCCGCGAACGGCAGCCAAAACATGTCACAATCCAACTGCGAGCAAATGACCCGAAAAAGGGCGCAAAACGTGCGGAGCACCCTAGCGGGCGAAGAAATCCAGTTTTTTCCGCGAAAAAATCAAAAGCCCGCGAACGGCAGCCAAAACATGTCACAATCCAACTGCGAGCAAATGACCCGAAAAAGGGCGCAAAACGTGCGGAGCACCCTAGCGGGCGAGGAAATCCATTTTTTTCCGCGAAAAAATCAAAAGCCCGCGAACGGCAGCCAAAACATGTCACAATCCAACTGCGAGCAAATGACCCGAAAAAGGGCGCAAAACGTGCGGAGCACCCTAACGGGCGAGGAAATCCAGGTTTTTCCGCGAAAAAATCAAAAGCCCGCGAACGGCAGCCAAAACATGTCACAATCCAACTGCGTGAAAATGACCCGGAAAGGGGCGCAGAACGTGCGGAGCACCCTAGCGGGCGAGGAAATCCATTTTTTTCCGCGAAAAAATCAAAAGCCCGCGAACGGCAGCCAAAACATGTCACAATCCAACTGCGAGCAAATGACCCGGAAAGGGGCGCAGAACGTGCGGAGCACCCTAGCGGGCGAGGAAATCCAGTTTTTTTCCGCGAAAAAAGCAAAAGCCCGCGAACGGCAGCCAAAACATGTCACAATCCAACTGCGAGCAAATGACCTGAAAAAGGGTGCAAAACGTGCGGAGCACCCTAGCGGGCGAGGAAATCTAGGTTTTTCTGCGAAAAAATCAAAAGCCCGCGAACGGCAGCCAAAACATGTCACAATCCAACTGCGAGCAAATGACCCGAAAAAGGGCGCAGAACGTGCGGAGCACCCTAGCGGGCGAGCAAATCCAGGTTTTTCTGCGAAAAAATCAAAAGCCCGCGAACGGCAGCCAAAACATGTCACAATCCAACTGCGAGCAAATGACCCGAAAAAGGGCGCAGAACGTGCGGAGCACCCTAGCGGGCGAGGAAATCCAGTTTTTTCCGCGAAAAAATCAAAAGCCCGCGAACGGCAGCCAAAACATGTCACAATCCAACTGCGAGCAAATGACCCGGAAAGGG
>CAWWDL010000165.1:0-38834 GCA_963942545.1 Oxycera nigricornis | reverse complement strand
GTAGAACCAGGAATTCCCAGTTTAAGACCTTCACTTCGAATAACCCTATATACATATTTCACCGAAATATTTGTAACAGACAAAAAAATATTTGTAAAGATGTTACATTTCAATTTTGTGACATGAGTTTTCCATAATAAGCCGGGGACGAATCCTTTTACTGAATTGTCTACTTCATAATCGTTTTTAAAGAATCAAAGTGCAATTTTTTATTGAGTCGTTGGGTTTTCTAACTCGTCGAAATTCGTCAATACTAGCACAAATCACGTGTGCTCGCTTTTTAAGAGTTTCTTTGATTTTGCAATGCTACAACCATTTGAATATTCTCTAGAGAATATTTGTTTATTCCCTAAGCTTTTATATTGATTGCAGTGCCCATTCGTTTTTGTTGCCTGACAATTTTCCAAATTTTAATATTTGGCATTTTCCAAACAACTGATTCAAATGTGATTTCGTTATAAATTATTTTTTGCCACATGCACCGTCTCCGATTTTTTACTTTGGCAGCCCTAATTTCATTGAATCTATGACGTAGCGTGCGTGAAATGCGCGAGCGATATAGGATGACAATTTTCTAACGGCTTTACCTCCTCTGTGTATATAACGCCTGCGGGTTGTTTTACAGTGCACGTGACCGCTCGTCTGTTGAAATGACGCGTCGAATTTTGAAGATACTTCATTTCTTAAAGCAGCGTTACGCAATAAAATTGTCTGTTTTACTCCGCAAAACGGGTGCCGAGATTGTTGCTACACTGCGGGAGGCTTTTAGCAATGATACCAGGTCTCAAAACATGATTTATTGCTCACACAAAATGTTCAGGGACCACAGAGAGGACGCCGAAGACAAAGACCACCCTAGACACCTGCCATCTGCTTATAATGAGGAACAAGTAAAGAAATTAATGGACAAGCTCAACCACCAATGAATTAGGACCGGCATTAAAAATTAATTTCAGTTATCTTTAAGCATTGAAATGGAATGGACCGCAAAGGAAAATCTCACAGCAGTCATTGCGTTGCACAAGTGCAATCACTCCTACAAGTGGCATTTTTAAATTGTTCGAGCAACTTAATTTGCCCCGTAGTTTTATTTATCAAACCATAAAACGGTACAATGAGGTCAGCTCAGCAGATGATCGAACAAGATCCGGTCGATCGCGTTCTGTATGAACAACACCCGCCATAAATGCATGCAAGACCTGAATTCACAAAAATCAGATTCGAAGATATAAACTCATGGCTCAGCAGATAAAGATGGGGAAGATAAGCATATCAGGACCTTAAGTTGAAAGCTTTTCGTAAGAATACCAGGCAACTTTTGACACCTGCTTTAAAAAAAATACGAGTGGAAAGATCAAAAAGCTTCTGTGAAGATGCGCTAGCAACAAACACTGGGACATATTTTTCACTGATGAAAAAACTTTTACCATCGAGGAAAAACTAAATTGACAAAATAGTAGATTTTATGCACTAGCATTAAAAAGTGGATAAAGCGAGTCCCTGTATTCAGTGTGGCTAGTGTCTTATATTTGTGCAACAAAAATTCATTTCTGTGAAAAAGGTGTCAAACTGATGACAAAGTTTATCAAGGCACCATCCTGAAAAACGTACTGAAGCCTCTCAGTGCAACAATGTTCAACCAACTGTCCTGGGTCTTCTAACAGGATTCAGCTCTTGCTCATAAAGCCAGTTCCACCAACCAATGCTTTGGAATTTATTGCTCATGAACATTGGCATCAAGAGGCTCGAGCCTGAGCCCATTGGAATATAAAATATGTACCTGGAGGAAAAAGTCCACCACATGAACTTACAACGCTTGGAGTAAGCTTTAAGAAAAGCTGTGGTGAATTTGATCTTAGAAACCATGCGTAATTCAATAGATGATTGGCGTCGTTTAAGGGCCTGTGTTCATGTGGCCTTTTGAATAATTGGTAGACGTGATATTATGATATGGCAGGATCGCCATGTAATGATATTATCGTAGTATCGTCATGTAATGTGTTTATTACATGTGGAGCGCGTGGTAGACCAAGTAATGGGCGTCTTCTCCGATAATATTCTAGAGATATAGTCTTCTTCTCACTGTGAAAGAAGTTATTTTTAGAAAAGAAAAGAAAATAATGAAAATTTCCAGAGACCTACCGGCAATTGCTTACTTGCCACATGTTTGGCGCAGTCCAAAAGAACAGGCAGCCGATATTTCTAAGTTTTCAAGTTGCCGAATTAGAAGGTAACTTGTAGTCTGCCGAATAAGGCAGACTTTACTCAAGTATTCCTATTGAACGTTTTGCCGATGTTAAGGCAAAAGTTGCAGTATAAAAACAAACAACTTCGTTCAACTAAGGAACAATTCTGAGCATTCATTCCTTCTTTTTATTCACAATTTTTTTCTAAGTTTCTATGTACATTAAATTTGCTTATTCTATAAAAATTCCTACCCTAGTTTTAAATCTACTTACCATAACCAATCGAACGCGATTCAAATTAGTTCCCACGGACTTCGTTAACGTTAACGTCGCATAAGTTTTATTTTTGCTTACTCTGGTTTCAATGCTCTACTAAGAGTTTCACACGGTAAATTTAGATTAACATGTCAATGTGGGTTTGAGGATGTGCTTTGGACTCATAGAGAGCTTACCAAAGCTTGTGTGGGTCATTGGTTGTGTATGGGCTAGTTCCAGGTTTGGAACTAGGAATACACTACAGGGAGCATCTTGTAATAGGTTAATTTATAGAGAAAAAAAAATGAATAACGGCATTTTTATTTTTCTAATATTATTTCTTATATTTTTGTCAGAACTAAAGAAGTAGCTCTCTCTCTCTCTCTCTCTCTATATATATATATATATATAGTATATATATATATATATATATATATATATATACTCAAGTATTCAATTACTCAAGTATATATATATATATATATATATATATATATATATATATATATATATATAGAGAGAGAGAGAGAGAGAGAGAGAGAGAGGCCTTGTAATATATATATATATATATATAAACATATATATATATATATATATATATATATATATAAGTGGTGAGTAAAAATCTTTGATTTTATTGGAGCTCTAAAAGGTATTTGTACAGAGTTTATTTTTTTAATTGAGGTAATGGGAACACAAATGAACTACCGCAATCCTCTTGGAACATCTACTGGCACGCAAAATATGGTAAACTATATTTTTGCAAACTACGAAGAATCTTAATGAAAACTTTCCTAATAGGAGCATTGTGCGAAAGTGAAATTAACAAGCAGCAATGACAAGCCAGCTGGCACATTGCAAGAAGAAACAGTATCATATTAAAAGTCAAAATATTATTATTTCATAACATTAGTTGAAATTTGTTGTTCCAGAACCCCCAAACAAGGAACAACTATTGTTGTGCCATCACAAAGCACAACATCTGATACGATTGTCGTAGAGTCAGATTATTATGAAGTTTATCTTAAACCAAATAAAATGCTCGTATGTGTTTTACCGAAACCAATCAATACGCTGCAGAAGGCCATGAAGTCTTCGACTAGCCTAGAAAATGCGTGGAAGACCTCACGAAAGAAGCGCATTAGAGGAAAGGTCTATATTTTAAAATATTTCATTAGACGTACGAACATTAAAATTAAGGCAGCTCAGTAGAAGCTTTGAATGTATTCTCTGCGTATAGCTTACCTGAACTGTATGTTAAGCTTTGCTTTGCAAAAAATTCTAATCTAGTCTCTGTGACTCAAAAGGAATTTATAAAGCGGATGATAAGGAATGCACAAACAAAAGGGTTGTGCGAATGTATTCACCGCTTATACGCACTTTCGCACTTAATTGTAACCTTTTTCGCTTGCTGGCTACGAGTATATTCGTACAGCTCCGTGCCGCATATTGAGCCCAGCCCAGCCCAGCACACGACCAGCCCACGCGTGGATCAGACTGTGCCAGACCTGTTTGAACAGGTTGCCGCATATTGAGCCCAGCCCACGGCTATCCCACTAATTTGATTGAAACGCATGGGTCTGTTTGTGGATCTCGCACAGTTTTCGTGGGCTGGGTCAGTTTTTGATTTCATTCTTCGTGTGTATTTTGTTCGAAATGGATGATGAAAAATTAATTGAATTGGTACGAGAAAATCCCGTACTATATACAACAAGTGATCCAGACTACATGAGGACAAAATTAAAAGATGACATATGGAGAAAAATTGGCTTGGAAATTAATAGCAATGGTAAGTTTTTTTTTAATTTTATAAGTTATAACCTATATCATTATAAAAACAACAACAAAAATATATACAATGTAACGTAAGTTTTCAATAATTGATATTTCATTTTACTATTATATAATGAATAGACCTGCATTTTAAAATTTTCCATTTTCAACTGCTCTACGCTGCCATTCAACAGATCCAGATACACTGTTAAAACACTTTTTAAAACTTTCTCGTACTAAAAATGCGTAATTTGAACTTCTTGAGCGATTTCGTGATAAGGGAATAAAGTCACTTTCATTATGGACCGTTTCATAATCCTCCTGTGTTGGGTTTGGTTCTGATAAGGTTTGGGTTCTTAAATAATTATGTAGTACAGTCGTGGCTAGAATAACCTTATCAATTGTCTCTAATTTACACTCAAAGGGCCTTTTGTAGACACGAAATCTTGATGATAAAATTCCAAACGCACATTCTACAGTTTGGCGTGCACGTGATATTCTGTAATTATAAACTCTATTTTCGTAGTTATTGGTTACGTCATTTTTTTATACGGGCGCATTAAATTCGACATGAGCGGAAATGCTTCATCTCCAATAAACACATATGGGGTACTTCCATCCTGTCCAGGCAATGGTTTGGGTTGAGGCAAATCAAGAGTTCCATTGAGCAACATTTTTCCTAGGCATGAACTCGAAAAAATTCCACCATCACTTAATCTTCCCAAACTTCCAACATCCACATTAATGAAGCGATAGTGAGCGTCCACGGTTGCCATTAAAATAACAGAAAAATATTGTTTGTAGTTAAAAAAAGAAAAACCACTTCTAAGTGGTTTTCTAATAGCCACGTGTTTGCCATCAATTGCTCCGACGCAATTGTACATCTGCCATTTCCTTCCAAAATCTAATGCAACGCTTTCCCATAATGCCAATGTTGGTGAAGGCATAAAGATAGGTTGTAAACGAAGCCATATTGCGTTGCTCACTTCAGAAACTATGTTCGATCCAGTTCTTTCTCCCATTCGGTAACTCAACGCTATGGTTTTAAACATATCCCCGGTTGCATAATATCTGGAAAAATATATAAGTTTTAACTTTTATCAGCAAAAGAACTATGTAACTTATATTGCATTAGTATAATGAGCTGTGTAGAACAATGAAAATACAAAATAATTTTGGGTGTGTTTTAGGTAAAACTGCAAAAGATAAATGGAAAAAAATGAGGGAGTGCCATAGGAAAGCACTGCGAAGGCAGAAGAATAAGAAAAGTGGAGATGCGGCTGAACCTCAAAGGCAGTGGGTATATCAGCAACTAATGAAATTTTTATTACCATTTATGAAGAACCGACCAACAAAATCAAATATGGTGAGCCCTTCAAGTGAGGACAGTACTGTCAATAATGTAGATACTGAGCAAACCGAAAAAGAAGATCACACATATGAAGGCGAGGATATTGTACCTCAAATCGTAAAACCTCCCCCACCAAAAAAAGCAAAAGTCAGCAGCGATGGGTTTCTGCAAACATTTCTACAAAATACTGAAAAAAGGGCAAACATTCGTGACGAAATGAGGCAAATGTTATTTGAAAAAGAAAAACGTCACGATGACAAAGACCCATTATTTCATTTTTTCATGTCAATGTACACTACAACCAAAGGTCTTTCAATTAAATATCAACGGCAAGTCCGCCACAAAATTTTTGAAACAGTTACAAAAGCAGAGGAAGATCAAGATAATGACAGCCTTTCTTCTACACCTTCACTTACCAGTCCTATACTCATCACGTATGAAAATTCCTCCAGCTATATTCCACCAGATAAACCTACTACCAATAATCAAACTTCAGTATCACAAGTGTATTCTGACTTTTTTGTATCAGATACCAGTTGAAATAAATCACATTATATCCACATTTTCCTCATATTATTATTTTTGTATTTTATCAATTTCAATTATTTTGTCTTTCCTCTTCGTTTATTAAAAATTGATGTACTTATATTATATACGTATATATTACAGAAAATAATAAATTAACTTACCTAAGACAAACAGCTAATTTTTCTTGACTTCCAATCGGCTTTTGGGCGTTGCATTCTTTACCAGTTATATTAGACTTTATCATTTCGTGTACTTCACTAAACTGTTTTCTACTAAGCCTGAAATTGCTTTTGAACACTTCTTCAGGAATGTCCTGAGATAGTTTAAATTCTCCATGGGTACTTCTGCCACGTAAGTAAGCATTTGTTTCACTTTTGGTTTTAATATTACTCATTAAGTACATTGAAACAAAATCTTCATCCTGATTCTGATTCTAAATCGAGGAGTAAATTTGATATTGTGTGATGATTCATAGCGACTTCTGACTTGAATGGCATGGTCCACTTGGGTTCAATATGCGGAGAGAATAGAATTAACTATGGAACATCAACATAATTTGTGGTAGCAGTTTCATTATGTGTTTGTGACACCTTCATGTAGTGGTTGGTTGTCATTGGCGGACGACATCGAAAATTTGAGGGATCGAAATTTTTCCACAAGATTTCAAAAATTTTACATATCGAAACATTATTCAAGAATATATTACGGCAATTTTAGACCTCCAATGAAAAGAGTTTGCATGAATATCAAATAGAAACCGAAGTCAATTATGCATGTTAGGCTACAGCCCACTCACTTAACGTTTAGATTCAGAACATATCGGATGAGTTTTCAAACACATGTAACATTAATAATTTTAGTTTCAAAAACAGCAAAATGTTAAAATTTAAAAATCCCGTCAATATTGCAGTAAACCACTCAATATTTGATATTAACAGTAAAAATCGGAAAAACTCGACTTAATTTGTTAAACTTTAAAGCCAACCTCTTACTTTTACAACCGGGCTTGGGACCGACTTTGGCAGAATTATGGCTGTTACCAACATCGAATTTGAAATAAATAATTGATAAAATTCATTTCGTCTCATTAATTTCTGAAACGCCACTGTTTGTTAATTGTACACAATTTTGGGAAATGTCATTCTTTGTATTGGATATTTCAGAGCACATAAAAGTATTAAATTTTCAATTAAAACAGCTTTTAAAAGCACTCAATCTTTTAAACAGATAACAACGTGTATATTTACTGCACTTAAGTACGAAAATGCACTCATTTATCTCGAAAATATGACGTATTTTCACAACCATGAATTTTGCACTTCATACCGCAAATTCTTGAATTTCACTAACTGTCTCGTAAATTTATCAACACCGTTTTCTTTGGGCAACTACATCTGAGGTTATCACTTGTTTTTGTCACATAGTACTTCGAAACAAGGTCAGGATTTGTAAAAAAACACTAAATTTCGATGAATACGCGTTTTGCTTTCTTTTTGTTAAGACCTGTCAATGAAAGCCGTTTGACATTTATGCACCTTTGACACTTATGAACAGCGCTCTATTGATACCACACACGTATAGGCGTTTATTCAGTTCGTTCCGTTCCTGTTAAGGAACAAGAAACTAACAGGAACGGAACGAACTGAATAACCGCCTATACGTGTGTGGTATCAACAGAGCGTTGTTCATAAGTGTCAAAGGTGCATAAAAGTCAAACGGCTTTCATTGACAGGTCTTAACAAAAAGAAAGCAAAACGCGTATTCATCGAAATTTAGTGATTTTTTTTTTAAAATCCTGACCTTGTTTCGAAGTACTATGTGACAAAAACAAGTGATAACCTCGGATGTAGTTTCCCAAAGAAAACGGTGTTGATAAATTGACGAGACAGTTAGTGAAATTCAAGAATTTGCGATATGAAGTGCAAAATTCATGGTTGTGAAAATACATCATATTTTCGAGATAAATGAGTGCATTTTCGTACTTAAGTGCAGTAAATATACACGTTGTTATCTGTTTAAAAGATTGAGTGCTTTTAAAAGCTGTTTTAATTGAAAATTTAATACTTTTATGTGCTCTGAAATATCCAATACAAAGAATGACATTTCCCAAAATTGTGTACAATTAACAAACAGTGGCGTTTCAGAAATTAATGAGACGAAATGAATTTTATCAATTATTTATTTCAAATTCGATGTTGGTAACAGCCATAATTCTGCCAAAGCCGGTCCCAAGCCCGGTTGTAAAAGGAAGAGTGTGGCTTTAAAATTTACCAAATTAAGTCGAGTTTTCCCTGTTTTGCCTGTTAATATTAAATATTGAGTGGTTTACTGCAATGTTGACGGGATTTTTAAAATTTGATATAAACCATAGAAAATCATCTCATAAAAAGTCTCGAAGACATATGATTTTAATGTTTTTTTGCTGTTTTTGAAACTAAAATTATTAATGTTACATGTATTTGAGAATTCATCCGATATGTTCAGAATCAAAACATTAAGTGAGTGGGCTGTAGCCTAACATGCATAATTGATTTCGGTTTCTATTTGATATTCATGCAAACTCTTTTCATTGGAGGTCTAAAAGTGCCGTATTATATTCTTGAATAATGTTTCGATATGTAAAATTTTTGAAATCTTGCGCCAAAATTTCAGTCCCTAAATTTTCGATGTCGTCCGCCAATGACAACCAACCACTACATGAAGGTGTCACAAACACATAATGAAACTGCTACCACAAATTATGTCGATGTTCCATTCCATAGTTTCCTCTATTGTAGCAATCAAACCAGCAGTAAATATTGCCTAATCCAAATCTTCCAACCTTTTTTGGACGTGGTGTTTGACGAGGTTCTCATCCATCAGCAAATTGAGTGTGATGAGGTGGACACATGATGTTATGTGAATTTTTATAATACAGAAACGAGTAATTTAGTAGCTACCCAAATTTCAGTATTTATAGCAGTGTGGCTCAACGGTAGCTGATAGATTTCGCTTGAATACTTCCCGATAAGTTCTTTGACTTCCTCAACAGAATACTATGCTTATCAATTGCATAAATAAACTAATTGATATTGAATTGGAAGTGATTGGTGTTACATTCATTGGTGCACCCGTTAATTTTACGGCTTTTTATTTTTTAGGATGCAATTTGTACAATCTTACAATCGACCCCATCTTCACTTTGCGTGATTCGCCTTTACAGTGCTGCCTGATCCCGCTCATATGTTAAAGATATGTAGAAATACTTTTGGAGAGCTCAAAAATTTTATTGACGGAAATGGTGAGCAAATCAAATGGAAATATTTGGAGGATTTGTTTAGTTTGCAAAACAAAGAAAACTTTCATCTAGGCCACAAATTACTCCGCACACACATTCATTTTCATGGCCATAAAATGAAAGTGTGACTTGCAGTACAAACTCTGAGTAAGCCTATAACGGATGCAATAGATTTTTTCCGTGAAGTGCTAAATTTGTACGAATTTGCTAGTAGCTCAGCAACTTCTCACTTCATACGAATCTTAAATGATGTTTTCGATGTTCTAAATCAACGGCAGTTGTATGATACAGAGAAGCCTTATGTGAGGAAAATTTAAGCACAATACATAATTTTTCAATTGATGCCATTGTTTATATTTCTAACCTTAGAACTATTTCTGGAGGCTTACTTATAAGCAAAAAAAGAAAGACAGGGCTTGTAGGCTTAATAGCCGGATTGAAAAATATAAAAGTTCCTTATGCTGGACTCATTTGTGCCGGGGAATTCAATTATTATTCCCATGTATAAATTGAATCAAGTTTATTTCGCACTTTGTATTCTTCAATACGCCATGGTTTGGGCGATAATAACAATTGTTGCACAGTGCAACAATTTAGGAAAACTACAAAAATTTACTCATAAGATGCCATTTGAAAATTGTTTTTCGCTACAAAATATTCCGATTCTTTGCGTGAATTAGGAATTTGATCTATTGTTCAAATAAATAACGAAGCAAATTAAAATCTTTTAGGTGTAAACGGCGAAATGTAAATGGCGATGACATTATTTGTGAAAATATCCACGTGTTTGCACCCAAAACTTTATCATTATATTCTACACGTGTAGAATAACATGTTAATATATACCTGCGTTTGTTGTAAATGAGCTGAATAAACAGATGCATTGTCAAGAATGTTTGTCTAATTTACAATGCCATTTTAATCTATTGTCATTGAACGTGTATAAAAAAGGAAACTTTGTTATCTCCTTCCCAGAGCGTGATAAAAATTTGCAACATAGCCTTAAAGATTACTAGGCAGCATACTTTAATTGAAGGACATGTACTCAGTAAAAGTGTGTCCTTTACAAATAAAAAAATTATGTCTGAAGACTATGATGATCACTTAAAAGAGTCTAATCATCATCATTGCTTAATCCCTCACATGTTGACTCATAACACTTCTCAAGGATTCAACGCCTTGCAAGTGGTCATTCAAAGAGCTCCGTATTCATTTGACGCTTTTCAATTACATTCGCGTTGGCATAGCTCTTTATGTAATTCATAGACCCTTGTAATTTATGTGCTTGTGGTGTTCTTGGGTATGGTCTGGGTGTGCATGGCTTAATTTAAATTAGTATAGATGAACGAGCATGCGTGGCATAATACGCATGAATGAGTGCAGATGGACAAGTGGTTGAACATGTGGTTCCACTATACAAGTACGGCCCGCGGTTCGACGGGGCAAAGTCATATGTTTTCCTACATTTATCATATGTTTGTTTTCATTTATCATATGTTTGCTGCCATTTATGACAAAACATGTTTGCTGCCATTTATGACTTCCCTGTCCTTGAGACTCCAAACCACCGTGCGGGTAAACACTGTTTTTTCGGGAAATGGAATACGCAGATCGCCACTTCGCACAATCAAGCCAATGAATGTATTGAATTGTTATTAATGAATTATAGGGAGTAGGTCAATTTAGGATAGAGGTTTGAATATATGTATATAGACATAAAAATTAGGGCATAGGTCGCTTTAGATAACGATTATTGGAATTGATGAAATATAAAGAAGATGTATGTATGGTTGGGAAATTGGATAAGTTAGCTAAGTAGGTAATAAGTTTTGTTTATGGGGAGTGTTCTTGACCGTGCGCGTGAAAGCTGCGCAATCACCAACAGCTACATGCATTTCCGTCAACTTCACAGACCCTGCAGATAAGTTGCCAACAATCACAACAACAAACAACGCTCACCCAAACGCCGCAACAGATCCCAAATCAAGGCTCCGCCCGGCTTACGACACGCCATTGGAGTCTACTAGGCGCCTGTGATACCTACAACCATTGGCAATTGAAATTCACCATGATCAGCGACCGCCACGATTATTTCCCCAACACCCCAATAACATCACCCAAGCAGCAGCTGACGTGCATCGACAAGAACCGGTCCGAAAAGCTCGGAAGCTGCGAGGAGGTCATTACACTGAGCTGGGCGGTTGACCGCCTACACAGGACAAGGGTATTGGGAAATCCCATATATAGGGCCGGTGGAACAGCTGACGGTTTTCTTTTCTTTTTGGTTGTGCGAACTGGTGGACGGCGCGTTGCTGGATGTTTTTTGGGGAGTACATCACTGAAGCTAGAAGATAAACCAACGCGTTATGAAAGGAGGAGTGGACGGTGCCTTTCTAGATCTTTGGGAGTAAATCGTTGAAGCTGGAAGATAAACTTAAGCGTTGCGGTAGTAGGAGAGAAGACGATGGCCAGTAAGCGACGCATGTTCGGGTAGTAGCAGATGAAATCGGAGCCGCAGCCTTAGGATAAGAAGGAACAAATTGTGAGTAGACAATAAGTAGAGATTGGAAATTTAGCCAGGTTTTGAAGGAAAATAAAATTGTGCCTTGAATTTAATTTAAATTGGTGATTTTGTGAAGTGGCGAAGCGGAAATCGCGTGTCCGGCTTTGTGTTCCTTGTGCTCCCCTATTTGGTCGGTGATTTTTGGGTCACCGTGAATCCTATTCCCATTTCAGGATTCGCGGACAGGGCAGTCGCGGCGCGGAAACGGGTGGCGCCCTTTATAAAATACATTTTCCCACACCCCTCTTCGCGGGTGAAGCCGGGTGGGATTGCCCGAACCGTGGCTAGGATCCGCTACGGTGGAAGTGCGGACGTTAGACGAAATCTAGTCGTAACACAGCATGACAGAAACTGTGGATGAATATAGTGATTTAGCATAGATATAAAAAGATGTAGATGTGTTAACAGTGCAGATGTGTTAACAGTGCTGGTCCCTTTTTTATTGTTGTTTACTCATGACGATACCGAGACAAGAATAAGATACAGTAGTCTTTGTTTCTAGAAATGAAAATGGTCGGACTAGCAAGCAAGGCTTTCGCTTTGTTCATAACACATGTTTTGAAGTGAAAGATGAAGTCCGCGAAAGTGCTTTATCCTCTGCAAATCTGGCAGTGCTTGGAATTCGTCAATTTTTGCAAGCACATGGCGCCATTTCTTGGAAGGAAATTTCGTGTTTGAAGGCTTCGATTGCATACTGAGTCTTACCTTTACTGTACTCCCACCTACGGCACTGTGCCAATATAGTGATTTTCTCTTTCGCCCTACGATTGGCGCTAACTGCTTCAATTTTCATGTTACTCATACTGATCATAGGATTAAGTGTGCACTAGGTATAGTTGATACCACAGTATATAGAATAGACCTTCGGAAGCAAATATTTCTCCAAGTATCTACCGAATACTGTAGGCGTATCTTATTAGTGCATTCGGTGTTTTCCTTAATCCATTTGACAAAATAGAATGATGTTATTGTCAATAAAGACGTTTCATCATTCAATGCATATAACCCTAGTTAGGTATTTTTCGGGGCGCAAAATGAAAACACTTATTCGAGCTCTGGCGATGACTCTATCAGTAAATAGCTGTGAAAAACGCCTAATAGCATAGCATGATCGAATAAAAACAATGATGTCCCATTTCTACGGGCCGATACTGTGGCTTACACAGCTGCGCCTTGGGCCAATGAAGAAGAAAACAATGGAACGACATGAAGCGTGTAAAGCCTTATAAGTTTGTGGGGCGAAAACTCGGTAATGAAATTTCGTGACGTTTCCTTTGACAAGATGTTCTTAAGTCAAACGGAGTGCTTCACTGTTCCGGCTTTACTCCAAATTCGTAAACGAAACAAAATTCGATTTTTATTTTCTGTGTGACTGTGTGAAATGTGACTTGTGCGTTATTATCGGTTAATAGTAAGACAGACACTTTCATACAAAATTCCTGGGGGCTAGATCGAGAAAAGATGTACCCTACATGCTCAAAGTATAATAGTAAGCTCACGTAAATATGCTCAACGTGTAATAGTAAGCCGACGTAAATATGCTCATAGTGTACTAGAAGCGACAGCCAACTACAGGAAGTCTTCAATAGCCTGAAAGTATACTAGTAGCAACAGCTAAACCAAGCCAAAGTGTACTATTAAGCCAAAACCAAAGTGTATTACTAAATCGAGTGCTGTATGAATGAAAAGTGTTTGGCAAGTAGTAAGACAGACACTTTCATAGAAAATCGTTCGGCGTTAGGGTGAACGTTACATGCCCCTACACATGCTTAAAGTGTGTTACCTCGGCGATGTTCCCGACACAAAAGTATATTAGTGGATCGATAGCTTTTTCTATGGATATCTGGGTTTGAGTCCGGCCGGCTGACTGTTTGCGAGTGTGTGAGCGTGGGCTGGATTTTGGAGAGCGCTGGTTGGCTGAGAGCTTGTTCGAATACGGGGAGAGTGGTTTTGATACGCGGTTTCGTGAGCGAGGTGAAGAGACCGAGCGTTGTGTTTGAAAAGAGATGGATATAGTTCTAGCAAGATCAAAAATCAATGGTTTTGAATGTAAGTGTCGTGGAAAAAACCACATGGCAATCGTAGCGTGCAAAAACCCACATGGCGATCGTAGCGTGGAAAGGCTCATGAGGTTGGCTTGAGACGCTTTGCTCTAAGTTGCCGTGGCGGCGTGTGGGTACAAACTCGATGACGGCTGACAAATTTGGCATGAGATACTGCCGTGGATCCGCTACGCGACGGCTGTTTTAGCCGGCTCATGAATTTGGCTAGAGACGCTTTGATGTAAGCTGCCGTGGTGGTAAGTAGATACAAACTCGATAAAGGCTAACGAATTTGGGTTAAGACACTACCGTGGACTCGCTACGCAATTACGTACCTTGAGGAGTTTTGTGCTGGCTCGAAAATGCTTGAGATGATGTTGAGTAAATGAATGAAAGGCAAAGACACATTGATGGGCTATTGTGTGTGAAATGCAATAACTGTTTGAACATCAATATTGATTACTTATGCTAATATTGAAGATTTAAAGACCGGTATTCGTGAAAATATTTTTTTTATTTTTTATTAATAAAAACATGTACATGTGCATCAAATTGTCAATTACTATTTTCTACTACTCCTGTAAGCATATTCACAGATTTAAAACGAGCACGTTTATAATATGGAGACGCGATCGTAGAGGTTGACGAATTCGACCTGCTTGAACATCAATATTGTTTGCTAATTTACAAATGTAGTGAAATATGTCTCCTGTTTTTTTCTCTTTATTACTGTAGCCTCGTAGAAATCAACGATTAAGAAAAAGACCACAAAAAAGCTGTATAATAAATTTTCATTGATTCTTTTAAAGTGGAACATACACCGTAGCTTAAGGAATCTACCGACACACACAACGGAGAAATTTTAACGGTAAAAGTAAAGTACTTACTGTTACGCGCATGCATACACACGAATATGCAGAAACAAGATTTGCAACGTGAATCTTAAATTCCGCAAAAGTGAAGACGCAAAAATTTTAACATGAGAAAATTGTCGGTCACACGAAATTTTCCCTTATTCAGAATTCTCGCGATCAGACTGCAACGTAAGCAGTCTGATGTTATAAATACATGACATGCGCGGCAAATCGTGGTTCTTGTCTTTCGTACTCTATTATCGATTTCGACCAGTCGCGTTTAGAAATAACTTAAATAAATTAAAGATTAAAGTATAATTAAACGTAGAAAAAGAAAGTTTTAGTGTCTTTTTTTTTACTACTGATCGGCGATCCATGTTGCCTTGATGGATTCTCGAAGAAAACACTGATCCTGCTAGGGATAACTACAATCTTATATACTAGTCAACTGAAGATGAAACAAAGAGACAAAAAATCCGAATTATCATAGCTAAAAGAATTCAAGTCTATCTTATCGATTAATACAAAGTTGCAGAAAAGAGAGATCTTGTCACTTAGCTCACGATAAAAAGTATATCAAAAATAATTGTAATTACTATGCAGGTAACGAATATATGATACATACGCGAACGACATTAAATTCTATAGAATTATCATAAACGATGCAGATAGCATGTTGAATGATTTCTTGCAGGACTCGTTAATCTCCATTTTTAACTGGAAACTACAACCGTGGTGTATTTTCTGTGGAAATTTCATTTTGCTACCTTGACTGAGGTTATTTTTGATATACAGTTATTAACTGGAAATAATAAACAATAAGAATAAAAAAAATCTTTTCAGTTTTACGGTATTTATATATTTATACTTTTCAACTTATTACAATTGTGTTCCAGCTTATGAGCCACCAATTTAAAAAAAATGCTATTTTAATTTTTTGAAACCGTAAGGGTATGAAAAATTATCTTCAACGACAACTTTTTTATCCAAGGTAAAATTGAGGTGTTTCTTTTCGACCTCGCTAACAACAGTTCCAGGATGTTTACGCTTAATATTACGATCATTCGTCAGACAAATTACGTCATCTCGACTACAGTCAGTTACCAACAATTTCAGACTTTCAAAATTCACCTATTCGGAATTCTTAAAATAAAGAGTTCTTGCCTTACACTTTGTGATATACTCAGTTCGATTTTCCATTTCGACCTTTAGACTGAAAGTTTTGGAGTCAGTACTCACATATTTTGAAATGTGGGCATTAGAACCAAAATTTTCAACTTCAAGAGTTAAATCACCTAGAGAGTTTGATATTGCGAAGGGGTTAGGAGAGGTCCTATCATCTGCAAAAATTAAACTGTCAGTGTCACAATATAGTATCCTTCTAACAACCCTTTCCAGCACTTCGTAGAGTCGAAGTCTAGCGTATGCTGTAGTGTAGGTAGCTATAGGTATGTTCACGTGTGGTTGCATATTTAAATTTTCTTCTTTATTTTTTCAAGTGATCCATAAAGTGTCTTTAGGCACTGGTAATAGGGAACAGATCTCTATACCAGGGGTATGAATAAAATCACATAATTCTTTAAAACTGTCTACTACAGTGCTGTAAGTGCGATTTTTCCTCTGAGCGAATTTACCGCAAAAGGAACTAAGACATATTTTTGCATTGTTATGTCTACCCGGATTTATCTGGATTTCTTTTTTGTCTAAGATAATATCTTCCTTATTGTGATATGACTTTATAAATTTATCTGTTTCTTCTTCCGTCGTAGATTCACTACCCCACCCACTAGCTTCTTGTTTAATCTTCAAGACGTTGACGTATTCTGTAAATAGACCTCCTGTTTCTGTATTGGGATCATCTATGATTATATTTTCAATCTTCATACACAGTTTTAATTTCATATCTCTTCTTTGCAGCTAAGACTGGCTCAGGTATAACCCATTTACCGGTAATTTTCCGCCCACTCTCATAATGTTGGCATCCTGACACTCTGTTTTGAGATGCAGAAGTTCTACATGGTGCAAAAAAAAGCTTTTGATTTTTCTTGAAGGGTAATACTGGTAGGAATAAATCATTTGGAGGTACAATGGTGCATGTCATAAAACCATGCATTGAGAGTATTTCCGACTTCATGGGCATGTTTACGTTTCTGTATATTTCCGGATGGTGAATGGGGTATGGAGCATATTTATTAATGTAAGAGTACATACTTGTGAACTCTGGATATCTTATTAATTCATTCTCTATGCACTTCTAGTATAATTTAAACACCTCAGTACGGCCACCAAAATGGCATAAAGAAGGTTTAATGTTTTCCCTTTATTACTCGTATGTAATTCTAACGTCATTTTATCTTCCGGATGTGACTTTAAAAAATTGTCGAACTCCCACTACCACGTGTGAATCAAATTATCGCCATTGCGTCTGATCATCTCCATTCTCCTAAGCGAGGCTTCATTCCTTTGAGCTAAGGTTGCAAGACCAGCACTGTTATTAATGCAACCGTTCTGTATTTAAAACAGTTTGTACATCCATGGTGAAAACAGCCAAAGAATTCATAAACTGTATTTGTGTTTGGATCGAAGCCGTCTACATGCATACCACCTCTCTCTAATTTCACCTCACCCTTATTATTAGCCGATAAAATCTCACCCTGTATTTTGTTGCACTCCCAAATAAACCATTTAGAGGCGAGTAGTGACAGATTTTGAGTTCTGTAGTAACCTTGTTTTGGTATTACACCTAAAGTACTTTCCTTCAAAAAGTTTTTTTCGGAAGACAAGCCGAGGCTATAGTTAAGGCTTCGACAAAAAGATTTACTTTAGTTATACTAAGAAATTTTCTCATGAATTGGATACAACCCAGATATTGACATCGCTCAAACAATATCTTAACATCTCCTTACGGTTATCAAAAACTCGTGATGAATGCGCATTATACTAGTCGAAGAACTTGTCCTTTTCTACCTTCTTCATAACAGTATACCCATATAAATCAGGTAGTGGGTATTTACCCGCATAGTCAATATGCTCCATTGTATTAAAGTAATATGGATAAAAGCCCTTTGTATGATCTTTAATTGCAAACACCTTCAGGAAATGTGCAAGGGGGAATGCCAGAAAATTTAAAAAGTTTATGAAAGCTACCCTTTCGCACGTTAGTTTCATAATTTTGGCACCATTCATTATAGGTTCGATTTTCACCTTTCTACGCATTAGTTCAGAAATTTTAAAATGACCGTCGTAGCACTGCAGATTATAAGCTATATTAAATACGTTTGGTTCGAAACAGTAATCTAAAAACTTTGCAGCGACGTTCTCGTTTTCTTTATATTCAAGAATATGCTCCCTTACACTAAAAACATTGCATTCTTCCACCATATCAGTTTCATAACAGGTATAGAAAACCTACTGGGCTGTCGCGACAACTTGAAGAAAAGCTTTTGAGTTTTCGTCATAGGAGGTGTTCTGAGCACTTTCGCAATCAAAGATTATCATCATAAATTTGCTATCAGAATTTCAATTCAAAAATATCTAACGGCAACATTTTCAGCAGATCTGGCACAAAATTTCGTTACACTTCGTCTTCAGTCGAGGGCTATAAACTTCCCGCAGTGTTCACATATTCTAAAGCTTTCACAAAAGTTATTATTTTCATATTTATTATTTAAATGGTTCTCAAAGCAAATGTCGCCTCTAAACATACGATTACAATTTGCACATTCCCTAGTCTTTGTCACAAACTGACATGGCGGAAATGATGGACAGTATGGACGTTTTTGATCACATGCATGCTGCCTTGCAAACATTACCCTATCGCAAAGAGTGCATGCAAAAGGCTTGCTGAAGAAACCGGTGAGGGACTTTATCACAAAGAAGTGTTCCAACTCATTGGAATAGTAAAAATATATTTTTTCACATAGGAGCCTTCGTACAAAAGTCTAAACATCAAAGAATCTGAGTTTTTCAGACTGCAAATACTTCTATCTGATAACCGTTTAAGAATTTTTGAAATTTATAGATTCCGGAAAGAACACAACCTTTTTCATCCACCACTACCTTTGCATCTCTACATAACTTCTTTGACATTTTATCTAGAGCTTTAACATTCGAAGCCTGACTTCTCCTCTTAAATCTCCCCAAAATCATCTCAATCGCGTGACATAAACTTCGTGGCAGACAATTAAAATCATTGTCATTTCCAACATCCAGCCAAAAACTCTTTTTCCGACAAAGTTTTGGAATTTGGCCGTCCCCCGACGAAGGGGCAATTTATTATATCTGCCTTTACTTTCATAACCGCGTCAGAGAGAAATGTAGTGTTAGATTGAATTACGTTCGAAATTAAGCCGTTTACAGGTCTTAAGCTAGACCAGATGGGCTTAATCTCAGGCGAAGCTGGGAGTTCAATAGACAAGCTTATTTTACTACCGTCCATTGAACTAAAGACTAACACTTCTATCATTTTGTCGAACGTGATTTCGAGCTATTTAATAGGATCCTCACAGGCCTCCCTGAACTCTTTTAATTGGAAGAGCATCCTAACACCTTTGAAATTGAATTTTTTATAAAAGATCTCTTCCCTTGACAACACTTCGACCTCTTTACCCCCCCCCCCCCTCCACTGTCTGTCTGAGCTGAAACTGTATCCTGCTCTATTTGCTGCACGATTTCATCATTCACATCTGAACTGCTAATAGAAAACATATCCACGTCTTGTCTGGCTCACTGTTTAAAAAAGAATCAACCCCTTTTAAACTCTGCTCTGAAAAGGGGAGGTTCTGCAGGGCCGAAAATCGAGTTAACAGCTCAATAAATTTAAATTTTTCATCAACACTGAAACGGATCTTTTTCTTCTCCATCTGCTTCATAAAAATGCTTAAACCAGCTACAAATACATTATATCCTTAATTTAAAGAGCTACTTAAACAACTTATTGAACCTAGACGATCGAAAAAATTTTAATAATAGGTTACTATCAATTTTTTTTATTTTACTTGTCGACTTAAAAGTATCTTCCTTTTTAACACCTCGCAAGGTTTGAACGGTATTGTCGTCCAGAAAGTGGTAGCCGGATAGATCCTGACCTTTTTTCGCTTTGCGGCTTCACCTGCACACGATCCAATGATCCTCACACTTTGCAGCTTTCAACTCGCGAAGAACTTTGTCTGTCGTGTGCGCTAAGAGAAAAGTGCAGAAAAGAGTACGCTAGTGAATTCATAAAAATTTTCGTTTATCGCGAAAAATGTAAAAAATTCGAGTTTTTGGGTAGCGGTGGAGTCCAAACTAACGTGCTGGAGCAATTTGGGGCCTTACCGCTTCACGTAATGAAGCACCGGTGGTTAAAATCTCGATTTCAATCGGTTTAGTTTAGTTTAGACATTTTCGATTTGTTGTGCTTTGTATGACGCAAAAATTTTAGTAGTGTCACGAGTGACCATATGGCGACAGATTTAACAGGAAACATTGCCTATTTTAAAAATAACAAAGTAAAAAACTCTAAAATTTCAAAACATGGTTACTAATCAAGATTCGTTATAAAAAAGCAACTGAAGTTGTGAAAATCGTAATGCACAATATGAAAAGGTAACGAAGTCAGGGTGTAGTTTTTGTTTGATTCTAAATATATTTAGGTTGTCACAATTCTGCCGAAGCCGGTCCCAACTCCCGTTGAAACTGAAGAGGGAGGCATAATGTACTCACATAATCTAATGTTAGGTGCAAATATCGGACAAACTGGCTACTGGGTAAGTAAATACAAAAATTGAAGTACTTTTTATCTGTTAAATTTATTTGCAGAATGGACTCAAAAGTGCAACTGAAATTTTAGACACTATACACGAGTGTTCAGTTCCTTGCGGAAAGGTTAAATGCAATATTTGCTAAATAAGTACATCATAAAATTGTAGTTTTGCTTTCTTGCAGATTTTCAACAATGCCATCAACGCGAATAATATAACGCAGGATATGGTAACTTGCTTCCGCGCCAAAAAGCGTGGTTAATTTGAATATTGAAAAAAATTAGACTGATTATTTGCCATGGGAGAGTACTTGGAACTTTCTCACACATTTTTTATATGAACCATATGATTTTATTAGTGATAAGTATAAAACAACTAAAAACTACACAAAAAACTGCTCTAACTTTTTCTCTACATGAAAAAGCAGTAGTAAATAATCACAATTATTTGTAACGTTTTAGATTTTCCAAAACTATTTGAAATATATGCTTTTGAGTTAAGTAATGGAATCTTCAAAGTTGAAAGGGAATTTTTAATGGTGAATATCACTTCTTTTAGCTCTTACAAAGGAAGCATGCGCAAGTTACCAATATACGAAAATTAAATTTTTAGAAGGACAAAATTTTTAAGAATTTGAGTAGATAGAAAGCGAGAAAACAAGTGAAAATTAGTAGTATTAAAGGGCAATCGGGAAGTGTCACAGAAATTTGCAAGAAAACCGAACAGCAAATTCGTAGATACCAGCTATGTACCGAATTTACAATTCTATGCAACAAATATTTTCAAAAATTTCTAATAGCGTTCGAGCCGATTTCATCAGGGTACATATTTATGAAGAACATCACTGGCATTTTACAACACAACACTTGTTGGAAAACATACCTTCAGAAGCGATATAATTTTATAGCCGAACAAAAATCGGAAAAAATTCAAGTAGGCTGCGCTACAATGAAATTGTGCATTTAAGAGGCATGTAATCGGTCACCTTCTTGCTGTTATGTCAAAAAGAAATTTAACCGTTAAAATTTAGTCGATGAAACCGGTCCCAAATGCGGTTGAAAAAAGAAATTTTGTAAATTTTGCATCGAAATTTTCACAATAATTTTAATTTGCGCCAAATGTATTGTTCCTCGCACAATTTTCGCGGCATACGCCTATGCTTAACTCGGGATTGGGTTAGTTTCACTTACGTGGGTAAGTGAAATTGTATGGAGAAGCGATTTGCCCCTTTAACTTTGTTGATGTTCCTTTTTTATCTTCTTCCTCATTGCCTTAAGCAAGGAACACACTTGTTGTGCAAATAAATCGCTTTCTTGGCCGGAAGGAATATCTATCATGTGTAAATATATCTGAAATTTACGTATTTTAGGTTTGCGCAAGTTAGCCGAGTGTTTTTCAATGAAAAATGATTCATTTGGTTACATTGAATTCTCTTTAATAACTCCTGACAGATGCGATTCCAATGTCAAAAATCTCCTAATGGAATAGTCAGTATGAATGCAAATTAGTTTGTTTAATTATTCTATAAATTAAATAAATTATTATTATTACTATTATTATTCCTTATCAGCATCTTAGCTGATTGTATCGGAAAAAACTTTTTTGTTTGCTATTTCAAACATATAGTGGAATCTTAACATTACTGTCTTCTCATTGCAGCTGTCATTAAAATCTATTCGCAAAAACGATATCACTTTATAGCAAAAACACGGTCAGAAAAATATTCTATAAGGCAGTATATAACTAAAATCATTTATTTTAAAGGAATGTAAACCATATCTCGCTTGGACAAATTAACTTTGATCATTTTTATTCGATTTATTTATGAAACCATAGCATGCAAGATATGAGTGTCGCCAAAATTCCACCGAAGCCGGTCTCATGCCCGGTTAAAAATGGAAGAGGGAGGCCTAAAGATTATAATTTTTTTAATACAATATATGGTATTTATTTTTGAATGTAGTATGCATATAATTAACAATATAAATTTGATGTATTAACATTGTTCCAAATAGACAAATTGCCGAAAAATTATCATCATACAATAGCACGGTTAATTTGTTGATTTTAAGTTTGAAATTTTGCTCTAATATTTGTTTTGGATTTTTTTTTCATTTAATTAATTGCTCGCTTCTCCTTAAATCTGTGAAAGTCTCATAAAGTGTGGAAATTCTTCCGATTATTCTTTCCGTATAGTATTGAGTTCTTTCTTTGCTTCATGATGAAGTTGATAATCGATTACAGTGCGAGGTTCTTATATAGGCTCATTTAAAGATGTAAATGGTATCATGCTCGTTATTTAATGTTTTCAAACTAAGTTACGCTCAATATAAGCTTTTATTTTGAACAGCAATTATATTCTCTTGTACCTTTTTACAAATGATACAAAATTTCAAATGAATCTTTATTTGCCGCCTTTTATTTGTTCATTTTTACTCGCATGCGATGTACATCTTTAATGTTAGCAATTTAGTGTTGGTGTCACGACTACACTTATCACTTAAAAGAGTCTAATCATCATCATTGCCTAATCCCTCACATGTTGACTCATAACACTTCTCAAGGATTCAACGCCTTGCAAGTGGTCATTCAAAGAGCTCCGTATTCATTTGACGCTTTTCAATTACATTCGCGTTGGCATAGCTCTTTATGTAATTCATAGACCCTTGTAATTTATGTGCTTGTGGTGTTCTTGGGTATGGTCTGGGTGTGCATGGCTTAATTTAAATTAGTATAGATGAACGAGCATGCGTGGCATAATACGCATGAATGAGTGCAGATGGACAAGTGGTTGAACATGTGGTTCCACTATACAAGGACGGCCCGCGGTTCGACGGGGCAAAGTCATATGTTTTCCTACATTTATCATATGTTTGTTTTCATTTATCATATGTTTGCTGCCATTTATGACAAAACATGTTTGCTGCCATTTATGACTTCCCTGTCCTTGAGACTCCAAACCACCGTGCGGGTAAACACTGTTTTTTCGGGAAATGGAATACGCAGATCGCCACTTCGCACAATCAAGCCAATGAATGTATTGAATTGTTATTAATGAATTATAGGGAGTAGGTCAATTTAGGATAGAGGTTTGAATATATGTATATAGACATAAAAATTAGGGCATAGGTCGCTTTAGATAACGATTATTGGAATTGATGAAATATAAAGAAGATGCATGTATGGTTGGGAAATTGGATAAGTTAGCTAAGTAGGTAATAAGTTTTGTTTATGGGGAGTGTTCTTGACCGTGCGCGCGAAAGCTGCGCAATCACCAACAGCTACATGCATTTCCGTCAACTTCACAGACCCTGCAGATAAGTTGCCAACAATCACAACAACAAACAACGCTCACCCAAACGCCGCAACAGATCCCAAATCAAGGCTCCGCCCGGCTTACGACACGCCATTGGAGTCTACTAGGCGCCTGTGATACCTACAACCATTGGCAATTGAAATTCACCATGATCAGCGACCGCCACGATTATTTCCCCAACACCCTAATAACATCACCCAAGCAGCAGCTGACGTGCATCGACAAGAACCGGTCCGAAAAGCTCGGAAGCTGCGAGGAGGTCATTACACTGAGCTGGGCGGTTGACCGCCTACACAGGACAAGGGTATTGGGAAATCCCATATATAGGGCCGGTGGAACAGCTGACGGTTTTCTTTTCTTTTTGGTTGTGCGAACTGGTGGACGGCGCGTTGCTGGATGTTTTTTGGGGAGTACATCACTGAAGCTAGAAGATAAACCAACGCGTTATGAAAGGAGGAGTGGACGGTGCCTTTCTAGATCTTTGGGAGTAAATCGTTGAAGCTGGAAGATAAACTTAAGCGTTGCGGTAGTAGGAGAGAAGACGATGGCCAGTAAGCGACGCATGTTCGGGTAGTAGCAGATGAAATCGGAGCCGCAGCCTTAGGATGAGAAGGAACAAATTGTGAGTAGACAATAAGTAGAGATTGGAAATTTAGCCAGGTTTTGAAGGAAAATAAAATTGTGCCTTGAATTTAATTTAAATTGGTGATTTTGTGAAGTGGCGAAGCGGAAATCGCGTGTCCGGCTTTGTGTTCCTTGTGCTCCCCTATTTGGTCGGTGGTTTTTGGGTCACCGTGAATCCTATTCCCATTTCAGGATTCGCGGACAGGGCAGTCGCGGCGCGGAAACGGGTGGCGCCCTTTATAAAATACATTTTCCCACACCCCTCTTCGCGGGTGAAGCCGGGTGGGATTGCCCGAACCGTGGCTAGGATCCGCTACGGTGGAAGTGCGGACGTTAGACGAAATCTAGTCGTAACACAGCATGACAGAAACTGTGGATGAATATAGTGATTTAGCATAGATATAAAAAGTACTTACTTGTACTTCCAGCATCGAAAACACCAAACATGATTTCGAAGTTCCTAGCGCACACTGTATCCTTTGAAAGTCAAACGGAAAATAATACTTCATTACCTGCGTGTCTGCTTTCATATCGGAAGAGGTCAATTCAGAGTCACTCTTCCACATAATTAAGGATGCTATTTACCTGAAAGACTTTTCACGCAATGACCGAAGGAATATGTCATTAGGATCAAACGGATTTTATGACTTTTGACAATGTAAAAATTTTGAATTTTGTCCAGCTAGATCTAGAAAATGACACACTGTGCGACGGCTCAACTTCTTGTCTCACCTTCTATATCGACAAGACTAATGTGCCACGATCATCTTTTATGACCCGGGACCAGAAACCATCCCTTATCTCATACCTCATATCCATGCTACTTTTACACATTCCCGTGACTCGCATTCCTGTTTAATGAATGCATGCAATCCAAGGTTAGTATTCTAGTTTCTACTAATTGCTTTCTCTACTCGAACCTTTTCTGTTTGCACAGATGGGCACCACTCACTGGTCCCTTTTTTATTGTTGTTTACTCATGACGATACCGAGACAAGAATAAGATACAGTAGTCTTTGTTTCTAGAAATGAAAATGGTCGGACTAGCAAGCAAGGCTTTCGCTTTGTTCATAACACATGTTTTGAAGTGAAAGATGAAGTCCGCGAAAGTGCTTTATCCTCTGCAAATCTGGCAGTGCTTGGAATTCGTCAATTTTTGCAAGCACATGGCGCCATTTCTTGGAAGGAAATTTCGTGTTTGAAGGCTTCGATTGCATACTGAGTCTTACCTTTACTGTACTCCCACCTACGGCACTGTGCCAATATAGTGATTTTCTCTTTCGCCCTACGATTGGCGCTAACTGCTTCAATTTTCATGTTACTCATACTGAGCATAGGATTAAGTGTGCACTAGGTATAGTTGATACCACAGTATATAGAATAGACCTTCGGAAGCAAATATTTCTCCAAGTATCTACCGAATACTGTAGGCGTATCTTATTAGTGCATTCGGTGTTTTCCTAAATCCATTTGACAAAATAGAATGATGTTATTGTCAATAAAGACGTTTCATCATTCAATGCATATAACCCTAGTTAGGTATTTTTCGGGGCGCAAAATGAAAACACTTATTCGAGCTCTGGCGATGACTCTATCAGTAAATAGCTGTGAAAAACGCCTAATAGCATAGCATAATCGAATAAAAACAATGATGTCCCATTTCTACGGGCCGATACTGTGGCTTACACAACTGCGCCTTGGGCCAATGAAGAAGAAAACAATGGAACGACATGAAGCGTGTAAAGCCTTATAAGTGTGTGGGGCGAAAACTCGGTAATGAAATTTCGTGACGTTTCCTTTGACAAGATGTTCTTAAGTCAAACGGAGTGCTTCACTGTTCCGGCTTTACTCCAAATTCGTAAACGAAACAAAATTCGATTTTTATTTTCTGAATTTATTTCATTTGTGATCGGGGAAAAATGTGACTTGTGCGTTATTATCGGTTAGTAGTAAGACAGACACTTTCATACAAAATTCCTGGGGGCTAGATCGAGAAAAGATGTACCCTACATGCTCAAAGTAAAATAGTAAGCTCACGTAAATATGCTCAACGTGTAATAGTAAGCCGACGTAAATATGCTCAAAGTGTACTAGTAGCGGCAGCCAACTACAGTAAGTCTTCAATAGCCTGAAAGTATACTAGTAGCAACAGCTAAACCAAGCCAAAGTGTACTATTAAGCCAAAACCAAAGTGTATTACTAAATCGAGTGCTGTATGAATGAAAAGTGTTTGGCAAGTAGTAAGACAGACACTTTCATAGAAAATCGTTCGGCGTTAGGGTGAACGTTACATGCCCCTACACATGCTTAAAGTGTGTTACCTCGGCGAGCTTCCCGACACAAAAGTATATTAGTGGATCGATAGCTTTTTCTATGGATATCTGGGTTTGAGTCCGGCCGGCTGACTGTTTGCGAGTGTGTGAGCGTGGGCTGGATTTTGGAGAGCGCTGGTTGGCTGAGAGCTTGTTCGAATACGGGGAGAGTGGTTTTGATACGCGGTTTCGTGAGCGAGGTGAAGAGACCGAGCGTTGTGTTTGAAAAGAGATGGATATAGTTCTAGCAAGATCAAAAATCAATGGTTTTGAATGTAAGTGTCGTGGAAAAAACCACATGGCAATCGTAGCGTGCAAAAACCCACATGGCAATCGTAGCGTGGAAAGGCTCATGAGGTTGGCTTGAGACGCTTTGCTCTAAGTTGCCGTGGCGGCGTGTGGGTACAAACTCGATGACGGCTGACAAATTTGGCATGAGATACTGCCGTGGATCCGCTACGCGACGGCTGTTTTAGCCGGCTCATGAATTTGGCTAGAGACGCTTTGATGTAAGCTGCCGTGGTGGTAAGTAGATACAAACTCGATAAAGGCTAACGAATTTGGGTTAAGACACTACCGTGGACTCGCTACGCAATTACGTACCTTGAGGAGTTTTGTGCTGGCTCGAAAATGCTTGAGATGATGTTGAGTAAATGAATGAAAGGCAAAGACACATTGATGGGCTATTGTGTGTGAAATGCAATAACTGTTTGAACATAAATATAGATTACTTATGCTAATAATGAAGATTTAAAGACCGATATTCGTGAAAATATTTTTTTTTTATTTTTTATTAATAAAAACATGTACATGTGCATCAAATTGTCAATTACTATTTTTTACTTCTCCTGTAAGCATATTCACAGATTTAAAACGAGCACGTTTATAATATGGAGACGCGATCGTAGAGGTTGACGAATTCGATCGCCAAAAGCGATTCCAGAATTGTTAGCATAACGGTTTTCATTATAGTAGAAAAATATTAGAGGGAGAGCCAGTGACCAATTTTCAGTTGTCATTTCAAAAGTCTTGAAAAGTTACTGACTCAAAGTTTAATATCTGCTCGACAATAGAAGCCAATTCTGGCAGCCCACAAGGGCCGGAGTAAGTTACGGTAAAACTTTAAAGAGGGCAGGAAAAAAGATTTATTTTAGTTAAAGTATCAGTCATGAAATTTATGCAGATTATTTCTAAAAGTATGCTGAATGTCTAAAAAAAATTGACAGAACATTTTCGTTCCTCCTAATTGTTGACAGAACGCTATAAAATTTTTTAGAAAATATTTTTATTTTATTTTATTTTATTAGTCTTCAAATTTTAACACAATATAGAAAATATGTACAGAAAACGTATTATTGGATGCCAGAAATAAATTTCATCACTTACTATCTGTCAGAGAGAAAAACGCTCCCGTGCAAGTGCGAGCGAGACAGTTAAATTCAAATCTGCCGGTTGAAAATAGAACGCATATTGGGCCTCATTGAAGATGGATTGTAAATTATATGAAATGCAACAATTCCTTGTTAAAGTTTACTAGTTAAACTCATAGAAAATACATATTGCTGTGAAATTACCTGTCACTGTGACAGAGGTATTCTCTAGCCACTATGAAAGTTGTAAAACTTTTTTAATTAGTATACTTTTGGAGTTTAGAATCTGCAGATGGGTCATTTCTTACCAGTTCATGTGACGCAAATCTTTATTTATTCTTGAAACATTTCGAAGGTCATAAGACAAATGTGACCAAGTAGTAGGGATGTTCTAGCAGTTTAGAATGTTCGAAACTATAGAGAACCGCGTCAGTCCGTTGGGAATATTTTTGGAGCGCAGTTGATTTTTTGAATAATTCTTAAGTGTATTCAAAATGATTTGTGCAATCTGCAAAGAGAACACTAGTAACATTTTACGTTTTGATAAACAAGAAAAAATGCACGTGTAAATTAATGTTAAATGCCCTTAAAAACCATAAAATGCAGTTTTGTGATGTGGTTTTACCTGACAACACTGATAGTGATATTGGTTATCTTAGTCAATGTTATCAGAATTTTTCTGCTGTCGGACACAAGTATTTAATTGAAGAAAGTCCTGTGAAAGCGACTTCAACTGATCGCCCTTTGTCACCGGAGCCATCAACTTCGGATATATTACAAAGACACGATGCAATGGAGCAAGAAGAGAAAAGCATTGTAGAAAATGATCTACTCGAGATCGACAATCAAGAAAGAAATGAATGCAAAATGTAAAAAATTTATAAAACACAAAAAAAACTTTGGCTACCCTTAGCAAGAAATATAGCGACCTTGATGATACAGAAGAAATGTGGCAACGTTTTGAAACTTTAAATACAGATCTTTTATCATAACATCTGTAAAATGACAATCGTTAATAAATGTAAGGCGCTAAAGAAACTCTAGTAACCGATTGGCATAAATATCGTCACTATCATGAATTACCGTTTAATAAATTAATCGGTTTAATTGAAGAAGAGATTTAAACGATGAATCGAATGATTCAACTTTATTGAAAATATCAATAATGATGATGATGAAGAGGAATACAACCACAAAGATGCATGAAAAATGATAATCATGTATATTGTACATAAATACCTTTTTATGATGTAAAAAATAAATTATTCACCGAATTTTTTATATTTGCACTTGTATATATTTTACTGTTCATTTGCGCTCTTTTTTTAACCGACAGATATGAATTTAACTTTCCCGTTCGCGCTCGCGCTCGCACTTGTACGGGAGCGTTTTTCTCTCTGGCAGATAGTAAGTGATGAAATTTATTTCTGGCATCCAATAATATGTTTTCTGTACATATTTTTTGTACATTGTGTTAAAATTTGAAGACTCATGAAATAAAATAAAATAAAAATATTTTCTAAAAAATTTTATAGCGTTCTGTCAACAATTAGGAGGAACGAAAATGTTCTGGCGAATTTTCTTAGACATTCAGCATACTTGTAGAAATAATCTGCATAAATTTCATGACTGATACTTTAACTAAAATAAATCTTTTTTCCTGCCCTCTTTAAAGTTTTACCGTAACTTACTCCGGCCCTTGTGGGCTGCCAGAATTGGCTTCTATTGTCGAGCAGATATTAAACTTTGAGTCAGTAACTTTTCAAGACTTTTGAAATGACAACTGAAAATTGGTCACTGGCTCTTGGTCTATATGGTATGTGGTGCTTGTATGATTTTTAAATGGTTTATAATAATGCAATACCTGCTTGAACATCAATATTGTTTGCTAATTTACAAATGTAGTGAAATATGTCTCCTGTTTTTTTCTCTTTATTACTGTAGCCTCGTAGAAATCAACGATTAAGAAAAAGACCACAAAAAAGCTGTATTAGAAATTTTCATTGATTCTTTTAAAGTGGAACATACACCGTAGCTTAAGGAATCTACCGACACACACAACGGAGAAATTTTAACGGTAAAAGTAAAGTACTTACTGTTACGCGCATGCATACACACGAATATGCAGAAACAAGATTTGCAACGTGAATCTTAAATTCCGCAAAAGTGAAGACGCAAAAATTTTAACATGGGAAAATTGTCGGTCACACGAAATTTTCCCTCATTCAGAATTCTCGCGATCAGACTGCAACGTAAGCAGTCTGATGTTATAAATACATGACATGCGCGGCAAATCGTGGTTCTTGTCTTTCGTACTCTATTATCGATTTCGACCAGTCGCGTTTAGAAATAACTTAAATAAATTAAAGATTAAAGTATAATTAAACGTAGAAAAATAAAGTTTTAGTGTCTTTTTTTTACTACTGATCGGCGATCCATGTTGCCTTGATGGATTCTCGAAGAAAACACTGATCCTGCTAGGGATAACTACAATCTTATATACTAGTCAACTGAAGATGAAACAAAGAGACAAAAAATCCGAATTATCATAGCTCAAAGAATTCAAGTCTATCTTATCGATTAATACAAAGTTGCAGAAAAGAGAGATCTTGTCACTTAGCTCACGATAAAAAGTATATCAAAAATAATTGTAATTACTATGCAGGTAACGAATATATGATACATACGCGAACGACATTAAATTCTATAGAATTATCATAAACGATGCAGATAGCATGTTGAATGATTTCTTGCAGGACTCGTTAATCTCCATTTTTAACTGGAAACTACAACCGTGGTGTATTTTCTGTGGAAATTTCATTTTGCTACCTTGACTGAGGTTATTTTTGATATACAGTTATTAACTGGAAATAATAAACAATAAGAATAAAAAAAATCTTTTCAGTTTTACGGTATTTATATATTTATACTTTTCAACTTATTACAATTGTGTTCCAGCTTATGAGCCACCAATTTAAAAAAAAATGCTATTTCAATTTTTTGAAACTGTAAGGGTATGAAAAATTATCTTCAACGACAACTTTTTTATCCAAGGTAAAATTGAGGTGTTTCTTTTCGACCTCGCTAACAACAGTTCCAGGATGTTTACGCTTAATCTTACGATCATTCGTCAGACAAATTACGTCATCTCGACTACAGTCAGTTACCAACAATTTCAGACTTTCAAAATTCACCTATTCGGAATTCTTAAAATAAAGAGTTCTTGCCTTACACTTTGTGATATACTCAGTTCGATTTTCCATTTCGACCTTTAGACTGAAAGTTTTGGAGTCAGTACTCACATATTTTGAAATGTGGGCATTAGAACCAAAATTTTCAACTTCAAGAGTTAAATCACCTAGAGAGTTTGATATTGCGAAGGGGTTAGGAGAGGTCCTATCATCTGCAAAAATTAAACTGTCAGTGTCACAATATAGTATCCTTCTAACAACCCTTTCCAGCACTTCGTAGAGTCGAAGTCTAGCGTATGCTGTAGTGTAGGTAGCTATAGGTATGTTCACGTGTGGTTGCATATTTAAATTTTCTTCTTTATTTTTTCAAGTGATCCATAAAGTGTCTTTAGGCACTGGTAATAGGGAACAGATCTCTATACCAGGGGTATGAATAAAATCACATAATTCTTTAAAACTGTCTACTACAGTGCTGTAAGTGCGATTTTTCCTCTGAGCGAATTTACCGCAAAAGGAACTAAGACATATTTTTGCATTGTTATGTCTACCCGGATTTATCTGGATTTCTTTTTTGTCTAAGATAATATCTTCCTTATTGTGATATGACTTTATAAATTTATCTGTTTCTTCTTCCGTCGTAGATTCACTACCCCACCCACTAGCTTCTTGTTTAATCTTCAAGACGTTGACGTATTCTTTAAATAGACCTCCTGTTTCTGTATTGGGATCATCTATGATTATATTTTCAATCTTCATACACAGTTTTAATTTCATATCTCTTCTTTGCAGCTAAGACTGGCTCAGGTATAACCCATTTACCGGTAATTTTCCGCCCACTCTCATAATGTTGGCATCCTGACACTCTGTTTTGAGATGCAGAAGTTCTACATGGTGCAAAAAAAGCTTTTGATTTTTCTTGAAGGGTAATACTGGTAGGAATAAATCATTTGGAGGTACAATGGTGCATGTCATAAAACCATGCATTGAGAGTATTTCCGACTTCATGGG
Source organism: Oxycera nigricornis (assembly GCA_963942545.1). NCBI lineage: Eukaryota > Metazoa > Arthropoda > Insecta > Diptera > Stratiomyidae > Oxycera > Oxycera nigricornis. Next base: position 6,443 of record CAWWDL010000165.1, on the reverse strand, counting down.
CATGTTTACGTTTCTGTATATTTCCGGATGGTGAATGGGGTATGGAGCATATTTATTAATGTAAGAGTACATACTTGTAAACTCCGGATATCTTAATCATTCATTCTCTATGCACTTCTAGTATAATTTAAACACCTCAGTACGGCCACCAAAATGGCATAAAGAAGGTAAAATGTTTTCCCTTTATTACTCGTTTGTAATTCTAACGTCATTTTATCTTCCGGATGTGACTTTAAAAAATTGTCGAACTCCCACTACCACGTGTGAATCAAATTATCGCCATTGCGTCTGATCATCTCCATTCTCCTAAGCGAGGCTTGATTCCTTTGAGCTAAGGTTGCAAGACCAGCACTGTTATTAATGCAACCGTTCTGTATTTAAAACAGTTTGTACATCCATGGTGAAAACAGCCAAAGAATTCATAAACTGTATCTGTGTTTGGATCGAAGCCGTCTACATGCATACCACCTCTCTCTAATTTCACCTCACCCTTATTATTAGCCGATAAAATCTCACCCTGTATTTTGTTGCACTCCCAAATAAACCATTTAGAGGCGAGTAGTGACAGATTTTGAGTTCTGGAGTAGCCTTGTTTTGGTATTACACCTAAAGTACTTTCCTTCAAAAAGTTTTTTCGGAAGACAAGCCGAGGCTATAGTTAAGGCTTCGACAAACAGATTTACTTTAGTTATACTAAGAAATTCCCTCATGAATTGGATACACCCCAGTAGTAGGGGATATAAGGACTCTGGACCACTTTTTCCCACGGTCCCCATTTTTTTCCCACGGGTATCGGATTACCGCCCCACGGGTATCGGATTACCGCCCCCGCATGACGTCACCTGTTATCGCTTCCGGTGGCGCCATTTCTTATCGCTGTCTGGGGCGCCGTTTCTTATCGCTGTCTGGGGCGCCATTTCTTATCGCTGTCTGGGGCGCCATTTCTTATCGCTGTCTGGGGTGCCATTTCTTATCGCTGTCGGGGTGTTTCCCACGGATGACGCCATTTTTTATCGCTGTCTGTGGCGCCATTTCTTATCGCTGTCGGGGTGTTTCCCAACCGCGGTGAGTCATGCTGATGAATATGTGAGATGTGTTTTAAAATAGCAGCTGGATTCATTTCTTATCGCTGCGGAGGTGAGCTTTTATTGATGCCGGTTGCGTAATCTCTTTTATAGGGTTCGAATATTTTACAGACATTTCAAAATTAGAAATTCGATATGTTGATAAGAGCTTGAGTGAGGGCTATTTTAAATGATTAGACGTTGGAATTTGAATAGCGTTGGATGGATGACGTATTATATGTTAGATGGATGACGAATAAATTGCTAGTTCAGTAGGTGTGAATGATTCAAGTTCCTACCAGACAGACGCGAGTAGTTTATCATTTGTTTATGATACGTACTGAGTGCTTGGAGTTCTTATCAGCATATGAGTTGGTGGCGTTTTGTGATAATTTTAGATGTCTTGACAAATGCTAATGTGAGTGCGACACCTTGTTTGATAATTATGTTCTCATAATGTGTAGGTGTTTTAGTTGTGAATTAGATAAGAATGAGACATGCTAAAAATAGAAGTTAGATCTTGATTCGGAAATTTCAAAATTAGAAATTCGATATGTTGATAAGAGCTTGAGTGAGGGCTATTTTAAATGATTAGACGTTGGAATTTGAATAGCGTGCAAGAATTTTTTGTGAACGACCGGATGTTTTCTCTGGGAATGTATGAAGGCCATTTGAAATAGTTGGCTTCGATAAGAATGTTAGCTGATTAGGAAACACCTATGACATCATCTTCAATTTCGCAACAACAGGCAATATTCTGATTTCGCAACAAAATGCAATATTCTGAGTCATATCTGAAACACATTACCCCAAATACCTAAACCTTGAATCATCTATATAAACATCCTGCACATAATATTCCCATAAACACAAAAATAATAACCATCCACTTGAAATCCAATAAGATCAAGTTAACTTCCCAGAAACGAAAACGCCAATCACCGGAAATTCCATTGATAAGGTGGAATACAAAAGATCGTATTACTGCACTAGTTGCAAATCGGATCGGCATAACGTAAACAATTGCCCTTATTTGAAAGATAAAGATAAAAGAAGGAAATAATAAATAATTATAATTTGAGTCATGCTGATGAATATGTGAGATGTGTTTTAAAATAGCAGCTGACTCCATTTCTTATCGCTGCGGAGGTGAGTTTTTATTGCTGCCGGTTGCGTAATCTCTTTTATAGGGTTCGAATATTTTACAGACATTTCAAAATTAGAAATTCGATATGTTGATAAGAGCTTGAGTGAGGGATATTTTAAATGTTTATAGAATTGTATATTGTGGGGTTGCTAGTTTTGCTGAAAATTTATTGATATGAATTGTGCAGAGTTTAAACTTTTTGATATAAAAGAAACTGTATTTATTGAATTAAAATTAAGTTTGCAAACGAATTTTGAGTCGAAACTTTCCTAAATTGAGAGATGGAGAACGTTGAATTATTTGAGGAGGAGAGGATATTGACGGAAGTTGTATTCAGCAATGAATACATTCATTGCAGGTACAACAGGTTTGAAGACGAGTACTATGTTGTAATAAAAGGTAAGTTTTTAAAAACTTTTATAATATTTTTTTTTGGGTTTTTTTTATATTTCCAGGCGTCGGACTAAAGCTGGTGTACAACACCGACGTGCATGAGGCAGCGGGAACATACATTGAGGAGAGATTAGAATGCCATGACGTGTACCTCTACCACGAGGAGAGTTTTGGATCGTCTTTCATGTGTTTTAAAACAAATAGTAATAAGACGAAGGCATTTTTTATTCTAATAATCTTAAGTGAGTTTTTAAATAGTTTGAATATCGATAGTGAATATTTTATAAGTCAATTAACTATACAGAGAATTAATTAGAAATTACGTAGGTTAGTTATTTAAATATGAAAATATAATGTTAAAATATATATATATATATATATATATAAATAAATATAAATAAATAAAATAAATAAAAAAACTATATGATCAAATTTGTCTTATTAAATTTCATAGGGGAAAGCACTGTGTGTGTGTGTTATTCATATTTATTTATACCAGCAGAGCATATCAGTGTTTATCAGAATTAAATTCCAATGCATATGGGGGGTGTGGGTGTGTGGTTGTGGTGGTAGACATTACACGAAAAATGTTTGTAGGAGGGTTTTCTATTTACGATAAGCGAAACATGCGACCGGATGTTTTCTCTACCATATAAAAGAAACTGTTGCATCTCAATTTAGGAAAGTTTTTATTTTACACATTTACAATAATCACGTAAACACAGACATGACTTTCGATCAGTTTAGAAACATCTGTGGAAAATGTTGGAGCGATAAATATGGGTTCTGTGTAATTGATAAAGACAGTCCCTTAGACAAGGGTCGATATCGAAAGGGGTTTGATGTATTCATAATACTATAAAAACATCGAAGCAGTTCAAGAGTTCATTACCAGTTCAATACCTGTTCAAAGCACTTCTATACCTGTTTAAAACAGTTCAATACCTGTTCAAAGCAGTTCAGATTACCAGCTTGATGCAGTTCTATACCTGTTTAAAACAGTTCAATACCTGTTCAAAGCAGTTCAATACCAGTTCCAAGCAGTTCAATAGCAGTTCAGATTACCAGCTTGATGCAGCTCGATAGCTGTTCAATACAGTTTGATAACAATTCAATAAGGTTCCAGTCCAGCAACAGTGAAGACAGTACCAAACAATTCGAAAAAGACACAAATCGATTCAGGTACAGCAAAAACCATTTCAAACTCAAATTAGAACCTATTGAAAGAATATTTCAAAATATTGTAGATACCTTTCGAAATTTGACGACGAAATGCTGCCGTTGTATTCATAAAAAATGAAAAAAACAATGTCCGATAAGCAACAACAGCTACTCGCTGATATTGTAGTAACAACCAATTCGATAAGGAAAAAGTATCAACAGCTGAAAGCTAACAAAGCTGGAACAGTGATTCAGCTAGAGGAAACATTTAAACCAATCACGCGCCCACTCAAAGAATTAGTTAAAAGAGTCAATTTGTTGCAAAATAATAAAGACATAAAAAATGAAATTAAAGAAGAGCCTCCATCAATACGAGAAGAGGGAAATAGTCACCAAGAAGAAGAAGAAGAAGACAGTTTTAAAACTCTTACACCAAACTTGAAACGAAATCTCGCCGCCACAACATCCAACTCTTCTTCTACAAAAGTTGTTCGTAAATATGTTGCCACTGCGAAAGGACGAGAATATTTTGAAGAATACATGAAGCAAAACCATCTTCCGGAGATTCCTAGGCATTATCTGGATATTTATGTAAATCAACCGGCTGCAATTGACAGTGTTTATGGAATATATAGGGATGATGATGATGGAGAGCAGTGGAAAATAGGAAATTCGAATTTCGCAATCAATGGCAATCAAATATTTGTAAGTGAGAAATCCTACATAGGAACTCGAGGTTTATACGAGCTGCTTTTTATGAAGTATCCAGATGAAAAATTATATACCAATGAAGATTTAGCAGACTATAAAAGTATTATTCTGCACACTAATGCTTACAGACGTTCTTACGACAGCAATAGTCAAATAAATGGAAACCGAAGCTTTAAATATAGAGAAATAATTTCGAAACTGTTAAATAACATCAAAGAAGGAAGAGGGATAAGACAAACACCTAAACACAAAGATTATAGTTTAATGCAAACATCCGACAAACAGAAAGACTACATATATTGGGATGATCCGAATGAATTAGTGAGTCGATTGCAGTTACTCATTGGATCGCAACAAGCCGGTCACAATAATCATAACAACGAAATTATATCGATCATTGAAGAATTGAAAGAAGCGCAAATAATAGAATAAATACGATAGAAATCACCAGCTGTTTAAAAAAATGAGTGTTGACAAATTTGGTCGATTTTCAAAGGAAGGTGGAGGCAAACGAGGGCCTTCAGGTCCCATAAAAGAGATTACGCAACCGGCATCAATATAGCTACAACAACAACAACAACGATGTAGACAATGACCTTCGACACTCTATTGAGGATTACAAACAATTTTTTTGTGTTAACCGAGCGTCAATTCTGAAGGAACACTTCGACAAATTTATAAACATCTATAGTTTCCTAAACCCCTACACTGATATGCCCCAGAAAGTTAGCAAATACGGAAAGCATTCTGTGAGCTGCCCATGGGCGTATGATAATGCAAAATGGGGACCAGACACTTGTGAATGTTATAGTGTTCATAGAAAATAAGTAAAATTAAAAAACTTGTTCAGATATACATAAGATTAATAAATAAATAAATAAAATATCATCAATCAATCAATCAATCAATCAATCAAACTACAATGTTTTATTACGCATTTATATGTTAAAGAACCATATTTTTAACATTTATCCAGGAATTGTGTTTCGCTGAGATTCCCAACCATTTCACAAGCGCTTGATTACCATTATTTTTTAAATATTTTCTCCACAAGATAAACTGACGGATGCTTAGCTTTCAACAGCTCAGGGAAAATATAGATGAGGTTGATATTCTTAATATTGCAATAGACGCGGACATGGCTACATATTGGAAGTTGATTTGGAGTATAAAACAACAAAGCATGATGAGCATAACATAAGTATAGAAAATGGTGATACAATTAAAAAAACAAAAGGTGTAAAGAAGCTTATTATGGATGGATTAAATTTAGATGATTATAGAGATTGCTTGTTTAGAAAAAAAGATATTTAAAGGTAGTATGTACGTTTTTAGATCTAAGCTTCACAATTTATATACTGAATGTATAAATAAGGTTTCTTTAAGCTATTTAGATGATAAGCGATATATAAGGGAAGATGGGGTTAGCACATATGCTTGGGGACATTATAATATTGTAATGGATGTATACTAGGAAGATTGAAATAAATAAAATTGAATGAATTTAAAAAAATATTTTTTTTTCAAAGAAAACCAAGAACAAAGGAAATGATAAAAAAAATTAAAACAGTATAAATAGACTGAAGATATCAGTTTTATCCAAAAATACTAGTTTGTATATGTATCTCGTTAAAAACCTAAAATGACGACTTTAAACAATACTAGGAAAACCTCAATAAACAACTCTCTAATCATTTAATTTGCTTACCATGCCCTTCACGAAAATCATTGCTACATATCTTGAAACCCACCTTAAATCCATCACTCAAAACATATTTGCAAATCAAATACAAACTTTTCCTTCAAAACACTGATATTAGAAACCGTGTATAAGGAAAATACTGAACAGCCAATTCGGGCCCAAATCACAAATCCGCAACTTCCTCATAAGCAAACGTATTTTTTTTCTCATGATTCACCATCAAGCACCTTTTTTTCATATCACACACTTAGATTCACCCAACTTC
>CAWWDL010000164.1:0-19806 GCA_963942545.1 Oxycera nigricornis | reverse complement strand
GCCGACTTTTCTTCGAAATGTTGCTTTGGGTCCTGTTTGCCCACCTTCTTAATCGTTAGCTGTTCGGTGGTAATTTCCTTTTTGTCTTCGACAACATCGAACAGCCTTACTGAAATTTTTATTTTTCTCTCTTTATTTTGATTTCCCTCTTAACTATCAATTGATCGTATTTTATGTACGCAAAATTTCCTTTTGCACGTTCTTCTATAAGTTTTGGCTTTAATTCTTTTCGCTTTTCTAGTACTTCTTTCGGAAAATCTTCGGTGACGTATACCTCTTTTAAGTTCCTCTTTATTTTCAGTATCTCACTCTTTTTCCAGATGTTTGCAAAAACAATAAGAAAATGTTGCCAGAAAATGTTGCTAGAAAATGTTGCTAAGAAATGTTGCTAGAAAATGTTGCTAGAAATGTTGCTAGAAAATGTTGCTAAGAAATGTTGCTAGAAAATGTTCTAGAAAATGTTGCTAAGAAATGTTGCTAAGAAATGTTGCTAGAAAATGTTGCTAGAAAATGTTGCTAAGAAATGTTGCTAGAAAATGTTGCCAGAAAATGTTGCTAGAAAATGTTGCCAAGAAATGTTGCCAAGAAATGTTGCTGTTAAAAGTTGCCAGGAAATGTTGCTGCAAAGCGTTGCTAGAAAATGTTACTGGAAAGTGTAGCTTCAAAGTTTGCTGGAAAGTTGCGGGCAAATGTTCCTAGAAACGCCTGCCCGATATTATTTTGCATAACGTTGCCGACTTTTCTTCGAAATGTTGCTTTGGGTCCTGTTTGCCCACCTTCTTAATCGTTAGCTGTTCGGTGGTAATTTCCTTTTTGTCTTCGACAACATCGAACAGCCTTACTGAAATTTTTATTTTTCTCTCTTTATTTTGATTTCCCTCTTTAACTATCAATTGATCGTATTTTATGTACGCAAAATTTCCTTTTGCACGGTCTTCTATAAGTTTTGGCTTTAATTCTTTTCGCTTTTCTAGTACTTCTTTCGGAAAATCTTCGGTGACGTATACCTCTTTTAAGTTCCTCTTTATTTTCAGTATCTCACTCTTTTTCCAGATGTTTGCAAAAACAATAAGAAAATGTTGCCAGAAAATGTTGCTAGAAAATGTTGCTAAGAAATGTTGCTAGAAAATGTTGCTAGAAAATGTTGCTAGAAAATGTTGCTAAGAAATGTTGCTAGAAAATGTTGCTAGAAAATGTTGCTAAGAAATGTTGCTAAGAAATGTTGCTAGAAAATGTTGCTAGAAAATGTTGCTAAGAAATGTTGCTAGAAAATGTTGCCAGAAAATGTTGCTAGAAAATGTTGCCAAGAAATGTTGCCAAGAAATGTTGCTGTTAAAAGTTGCCAGGAAATGTTGCTGCAAAGCGTTGCTAGAAAATGTTACTGGAAAGTGTAGCTTCAAAAGTTTGCTGGAAAGTTGCGGGCAAATGTTCCTAGAAACGCCTGCCCGATATTATTTTGCATAACGTTGCCGACTTTTCTTCGAAATGTTGCTTTGGGTCCTGTTTGCCCACCTTCTTAATCGTTAGCTGTTCGGTGGTAATTTCCTTTTTGTCTTCGACAACATCGAACAGCCTTACTGAAATTTTTATTTTTCTCTCTTTATTTTGATTTCCCTCTTTAACTATCAATTGATCGTATTTTATGTACGCAAAATTTCCTTTTGCACGTTCTTCTATAAGTTTTGGCTTTAATTCTTTTCGCTTTTCTAGTACTTCTTTCGGAAAATCTTCGGTGACGTATACCTCTTTTAAGTTCCTCTTTATTTTCAGTATCTCACTCTTTTTCCAGATGTTTGCAAAAACAATAAGAAAATGTTGCCAGAAAATGTTGCTAGAAAATGTTGCTAAGAAATGTTGCTAGAAAATGTTGCTAGAAAATGTTGCTAAGAAATGTTGCTAAGAAATGTTGCTAGAAAATGTTGCTAAGAAATGTTGCTAGAAAATGTTGCCAGAAAATGTTGCTAGAAAATGTTGCCAAGAAATGTTGCCAAGAAATGTTGCTGTTAAAAGTTGCCAGGAAATGTTGCTGCAAAGCGTTGCTAGAAAATGTTACTGGAAAGTGTAGCTTCAAAAGTTTGCTGGAAAGTTGCGGGCAAATGTTCCTAGAAACGCCTGCCCGATATTATTTTGCATAACGTTGCCGACTTTTCTTCGAAATGTTGCTTTGGGTCCTGTTTGCCCACCTTCTTAATCGTTAGCTGTTCGGTGGTAATTTCCTTTTTGTCTTCGACAACATCGAACAGCCTTACTGAAATTTTTATTTTTCTCTCTTTATTTTGATTTCCCTCTTTAACTATCAATTGATCGTATTTTATGTACGCAAAATTTCCTTTTGCACGTTCTTCTATAAGTTTTGGCTTTAATTCTTTTCGCTTTTCTAGTACTTCTTTCGGAAAATCTTCGGTGACGTATACCTCTTTTAAGTTCCTCTTTATTTTCAGTATCTCACTCTTTTTCCAGATGTTTGCAAAAACAATAAGAAAATGTTGCCAGAAAATGTTGCTAGAAAATGTTGCTAAGAAATGTTGCTAGAAAATGTTGCTAGAAAATGTTGCTAGAAAATGTTGCTAAGAAATGTTGCTAGAAAATGTTGCTAGAAAATGTTGCTAAGAAATGTTGCTAAGAAATGTTGCTAGAAAATGTTGCTAGAAAATGTTGCTAAGAAATGTTGCTAGAAAATGTTGCCAGAAAATGTTGCTAGAAAATGTTGCCAAGAAATGTTGCCAAGAAATGTTGCTGTTAAAAGTTGCCAGGAAATGTTGCTGCAAAGCGTTGCTAGAAAATGTTACTGGAAAGTGTAGCTTCAAAAGTTTGCTGGAAAGTTGCGGGCAAATGTTCCTAGAAACGCCTGCCCGATATTATTTTGCATAACGTTGCCGACTTTTCTTCGAAATGTTGCTTTGGGTCCTGTTTGCCCACCTTCTTAATCGTTAGCTGTTCGGTGGTAATTTCCTTTTTGTCTTCGACAACATCGAACAGCCTTACTGAAATTTTTATTTTTCTCTCTTTATTTTGATTTCCCTCTTTAACTATCAATTGATCGTATTTTATGTACGCAAAATTTCCTTTTGCACGTTCTTCTATAAGTTTTGGCTTTAATTCTTTTCGCTTTTCTAGTACTTCTTTCGGAAAATCTTCGGTGACGTATACCTCTTTTAAGTTCCTCTTTATTTTCAGTATCTCACTCTTTTTCCAGATGTTTGCAAAAACAATAAGAAAATGTTGCCAGAAAATGTTGCTAGAAAATGTTGCTAAGAAATGTTGCTAGAAAATGTTGCTAGAAAATGTTGCTAGAAAATGTTGCTAAGAAATGTTGCTAGAAAATGTTGCTAGAAAATGTTGCTAAGAAATGTTGCTAAGAAATGTTGCTAGAAAATGTTGCTAGAAAATGTTGCTAAGAAATGTTGCTAGAAAATGTTGCCAGAAAATGTTGCTAGAAAATGTTGCCAAGAAATGTTGCCAAGAAATGTTGCTGTTAAAAGTTGCCAGGAAATGTTGCTGCAAAGCGTTGCTAGAAAATGTTACTGGAAAGTGTAGCTTCAAAAGTTTGCTGGAAAGTTGCGGGCAAATGTTCCTAGAAACGCCTGCCCGATATTATTTTGCATAACGTTGCCGACTTTTCTTCGAAATGTTGCTTTGGGTCCTGTTTGCCCACCTTCTTAATCGTTAGCTGTTCGGTGGTAATTTCCTTTTTGTCTTCGACAACATCGAACAGCCTTACTGAAATTTTTATTTTTCTCTCTTTATTTTGATTTCCCTCTTTAACTATCAATTGATCGTATTTTATGTACGCAAAATTTCCTTTTGCACGGTCTTCTATAAGTTTTGGCTTTAATTCTTTTCGCTTTTCTAGTACTTCTTTCGGAAAATCTTCGGTGACGTATACCTCTTTTAAGTTCCTCTTTATTTTCAGTATCTCACTCTTTTTCCAGATGTTTGCAAAAACAATAAGAAAATGTTGCCAGAAAATGTTGCTAGAAAATGTTGCTAAGAAATGTTGCTAGAAAATGTTGCTAGAAAATGTTGCTAGAAAATGTTGCTAAGAAATGTTGCTAGAAAATGTTGCTAGAAAATGTTGCTAAGAAATGTTGCTAAGAAATGTTGCTAGAAAATGTTGCTAGAAAATGTTGCTAAGAAATGTTGCTAGAAAATGTTGCCAGAAAATGTTGCTAGAAAATGTTGCCAAGAAATGTTGCCAAGAAATGTTGCTGTTAAAAGTTGCCAGGAAATGTTGCTGCAAAGCGTTGCTAGAAAATGTTACTGGAAAGTGTAGCTTCAAAAGTTTGCTGGAAAGTTGCGGGCAAATGTTCCTAGAAACGCCTGCCCGATATTATTTTGCATAACGTTGCCGACTTTTCTTCGAAATGTTGCTTTGGGTCCTGTTTGCCCACCTTCTTAATCGTTAGCTGTTCGGTGGTAATTTCCTTTTTGTCTTCGACAACATCGAACAGCCTTACTGAAATTTTTATTTTTCTCTCTTTATTTTGATTTCCCTCTTTAACTATCAATTGATCGTATTTTATGTACGCAAAATTTCCTTTTGCACGTTCTTCTATAAGTTTTGGCTTTAATTCTTTTCGCTTTTCTAGTACTTCTTTCGGAAAATCTTCGGTGACGTATACCTCTTTTAAGTTCCTCTTTATTTTCAGTATCTCACTCTTTTTCCAGATGTTTGCAAAAACAATAAGAAAATGTTGCCAGAAAATGTTGCTAGAAAATGTTGCTAAGAAATGTTGCTAGAAAATGTTGCTAGAAAATGTTGCTAGAAAATGTTGCTAAGAAATGTTGCTAGAAAATGTTGCTAGAAAATGTTGCTAAGAAATGTTGCTAAGAAATGTTGCTAGAAAATGTTGCTAGAAAATGTTGCTAAGAAATGTTGCTAGAAAATGTTGCTAGAAAATGTTGCTAAGAAATGTTGCTAAGAAATGTTGCTAGAAAATGTTGCTAGAAAATGTTGCTAAGAAATGTTGCTAGAAAATGTTGCCAGAAAATGTTGCTAGAAAATGTTGCCAAGAAATGTTGCCAAGAAATGTTGCTGTTAAAAGTTGCCAGGAAATGTTGCTGCAAAGCGTTGCTAGAAAATGTTACTGGAAAGTGTAGCTTCAAAAGTTTGCTGGAAAGTTGCGGGCAAATGTTCCTAGAAACGCCTGCCCGATATTATTTTGCATAACGTTGCCGACTTTTCTTCGAAATGTTGCTTTGGGTCCTGTTTGCCCACCTTCTTAATCGTTAGCTGTTCGGTGGTAATTTCCTTTTTGTCTTCGACAACATCGAACAGCCTTACTGAAATTTTTATTTTTCTCTCTTTATTTTGATTTCCCTCTTTAACTATCAATTGATCGTATTTTATGTACGCAAAATTTCCTTTTGCACGGTCTTCTATAAGTTTTGGCTTTAATTCTTTTCGCTTTTCTAGTACTTCTTTCGGAAAATCTTCGGTGACGTATACCTCTTTTAAGTTCCTCTTTATTTTCAGTATCTCACTCTTTTTCCAGATGTTTGCAAAAACAATAAGAAAATGTTGCCAGAAAATGTTGCTAGAAAATGTTGCTAAGAAATGTTGCTAGAAAATGTTGCTAGAAAATGTTGCTAGAAAATGTTGCTAAGAAATGTTGCTAGAAAATGTTGCTAGAAAATGTTGCTAAGAAATGTTGCTAAGAAATGTTGCTAGAAAATGTTGCTAGAAAATGTTGCTAGAAAATGTTGCTAAGAAATGTTGCTAGAAAATGTTGCCAGAAAATGTTGCTAGAAAATGTTGCCAAGAAATGTTGCCAAGAAATGTTGCTGTTAAAAGTTGCCAGGAAATGTTGCTGCAAAGCGTTGCTAGAAAATGTTACTGGAAAGTGTAGCTTCAAAAGTTTGCTGGAAAGTTGCGGGCAAATGTTCCTAGAAACGCCTGCCCGATATTATTTTGCATAACGTTGCCGACTTTTCTTCGAAATGTTGCTTTGGGTCCTGTTTGCCCACCTTCTTAATCGTTAGCTGTTCGGTGGTAATTTCCTTTTTGTCTTCGACAACATCGAACAGCCTTACTGAAATTTTTATTTTTCTCTCTTTATTTTGATTTCCCTCTTTAACTATCAATTGATCGTATTTTATGTACGCAAAATTTCCTTTTGCACGTTCTTCTATAAGTTTTGGCTTTAATTCTTTTCGCTTTTCTAGTACTTCTTTCGGAAAATCTTCGGTGACGTATACCTCTTTTAAGTTCCTCTTTATTTTCAGTATCTCACTCTTTTTCCAGATGTTTGCAAAAACAATAAGAAAATGTTGCCAGAAAATGTTGCTAGAAAATGTTGCTAAGAAATGTTGCTAGAAAATGTTGCTAGAAAATGTTGCTAGAAAATGTTGCTAAGAAATGTTGCTAGAAAATGTTGCTAGAAAATGTTGCTAAGAAATGTTGCTAAGAAATGTTGCTAGAAAATGTTGCTAGAAAATGTTGCTAAGAAATGTTGCTAGAAAATGTTGCCAGAAAATGTTGCTAGAAAATGTTGCCAAGAAATGTTGCCAAGAAATGTTGCTGTTAAAAGTTGCCAGGAAATGTTGCTGCAAAGCGTTGCTAGAAAATGTTACTGGAAAGTGTAGCTTCAAAAGTTTGCTGGAAAGTTGCGGGCAAATGTTCCTAGAAACGCCTGCCCGATATTATTTTGCATAACGTTGCCGACTTTTCTTCGAAATGTTGCTTTGGGTCCTGTTTGCCCACCTTCTTAATCGTTAGCTGTTCGGTGGTAATTTCCTTTTTGTCTTCGACAACATCGAACAGCCTTACTGAAATTTTTATTTTTCTCTCTTTATTTTGATTTCCCTCTTTAACTATCAATTGATCGTATTTTATGTACGCAAAATTTCCTTTTGCACGTTCTTCTATAAGTTTTGGCTTTAATTCTTTTCGCTTTTCTAGTACTTCTTTCGGAAAATCTTCGGTGACGTATACCTCTTTTAAGTTCCTCTTTATTTTCAGTATCTCACTCTTTTTCCAGATGTTTGCAAAAACAATAAGAAAATGTTGCCAGAAAATGTTGCTAGAAAATGTTGCTAAGAAATGTTGCTAGAAAATGTTGCTAGAAAATGTTGCTAGAAAATGTTGCTAAGAAATGTTGCTAGAAAATGTTGCTAGAAAATGTTGCTAAGAAATGTTGCTAAGAAATGTTGCTAGAAAATGTTGCTAGAAAATGTTGCTAAGAAATGTTGCTAGAAAATGTTGCCAGAAAATGTTGCTAGAAAATGTTGCCAAGAAATGTTGCCAAGAAATGTTGCTGTTAAAAGTTGCCAGGAAATGTTGCTGCAAAGCGTTGCTAGAAAATGTTACTGGAAAGTGTAGCTTCAAAAGTTTGCTGGAAAGTTGCGGGCAAATGTTCCTAGAAACGCCTGCCCGATATTATTTTGCATAACGTTGCCGACTTTTCTTCGAAATGTTGCTTTGGGTCCTGTTTGCCCACCTTCTTAATCGTTAGCTGTTCGGTGGTAATTTCCTTTTTGTCTTCGACAACATCGAACAGCCTTACTGAAATTTTTATTTTTCTCTCTTTATTTTGATTTCCCTCTTTAACTATCAATTGATCGTATTTTATGTACGCAAAATTTCCTTTTGCACGGTCTTCTATAAGTTTTGGCTTTAATTCTTTTCGCTTTTCTAGTACTTCTTTCGGAAAATCTTCGGTGACGTATACCTCTTTTAAGTTCCTCTTTATTTTCAGTATCTCACTCTTTTTCCAGATGTTTGCAAAAACAATAAGAAAATGTTGCCAGAAAATGTTGCTAGAAAATGTTGCTAAGAAATGTTGCTAGAAAATGTTGCTAGAAAATGTTGCTAGAAAATGTTGCTAAGAAATGTTGCTAGAAAATGTTGCTAGAAAATGTTGCTAAGAAATGTTGCTAAGAAATGTTGCTAGAAAATGTTGCTAGAAAATGTTGCTAAGAAATGTTGCTAGAAAATGTTGCCAGAAAATGTTGCTAGAAAATGTTGCCAAGAAATGTTGCCAAGAAATGTTGCTGTTAAAAGTTGCCAGGAAATGTTGCTGCAAAGCGTTGCTAGAAAATGTTACTGGAAAGTGTAGCTTCAAAAGTTTGCTGGAAAGTTGCGGGCAAATGTTCCTAGAAACGCCTGCCCGATATTATTTTGCATAACGTTGCCGACTTTTCTTCGAAATGTTGCTTTGGGTCCTGTTTGCCCACCTTCTTAATCGTTAGCTGTTCGGTGGTAATTTCCTTTTTGTCTTCGACAACATCGAACAGCCTTACTGAAATTTTTATTTTTCTCTCTTTATTTTGATTTCCCTCTTTAACTATCAATTGATCGTATTTTATGTACGCAAAATTTCCTTTTGCACGTTCTTCTATAAGTTTTGGCTTTAATTCTTTTCGCTTTTCTAGTACTTCTTTCGGAAAATCTTCGGTGACGTATACCTCTTTTAAGTTCCTCTTTATTTTCAGTATCTCACTCTTTTTCCAGATGTTTGCAAAAACAATAAGAAAATGTTGCCAGAAAATGTTGCTAGAAAATGTTGCTAAGAAATGTTGCTAGAAAATGTTGCTAGAAAATGTTGCTAGAAAATGTTGCTAAGAAATGTTGCTAGAAAATGTTGCTAGAAAATGTTGCTAAGAAATGTTGCTAAGAAATGTTGCTAGAAAATGTTGCTAGAAAATGTTGCTAAGAAATGTTGCTAGAAAATGTTGCCAGAAAATGTTGCTAGAAAATGTTGCCAAGAAATGTTGCCAAGAAATGTTGCTGTTAAAAGTTGCCAGGAAATGTTGCTGCAAAGCGTTGCTAGAAAATGTTACTGGAAAGTGTAGCTTCAAAAGTTTGCTGGAAAGTTGCGGGCAAATGTTCCTAGAAACGCCTGCCCGATATTATTTTGCATAACGTTGCCGACTTTTCTTCGAAATGTTGCTTTGGGTCCTGTTTGCCCACCTTCTTAATCGTTAGCTGTTCGGTGGTAATTTCCTTTTTGTCTTCGACAACATCGAACAGCCTTACTGAAATTTTTATTTTTCTCTCTTTATTTTGATTTCCCTCTTTAACTATCAATTGATCGTATTTTATGTACGCAAAATTTCCTTTTGCACGTTCTTCTATAAGTTTTGGCTTTAATTCTTTTCGCTTTTCTAGTACTTCTTTCGGAAAATCTTCGGTGACGTATACCTCTTTTAAGTTCCTCTTTATTTTCAGTATCTCACTCTTTTTCCAGATGTTTGCAAAAACAATAAGAAAATGTTGCTAGAAAATGTTGCTAGAAAATGTTGCTAAGAAATGTTGCTAGAAAATGTTGCCAGAAAATGTTGCTAGAAAATGTTGCCAAGAAATGTTGCCAAGAAATGTTGCTGTTAAAAGTTGCCAGGAAATGTTGCTGCAAAGCGTTGCTAGAAAATGTTACTGGAAAGTGTAGCTTCAAAAGTTTGCTGGAAAGTTGCGGGCAAATGTTCCTAGAACCGCCTGCCCGATATTATTTTGCATAACGTTGCCGACTTTTCTTCGAAATGTTGCTTTGGGTCCTGTTTGCCCACCTTCTTAATCGTTAGCTGTTCGGTGGTAATTTCCTTTTTGTCTTCGACAACATCGAACAGCCTTACTGAAATTTTTATTTTTCTCTCTTTATTTTGATTTCCCTCTTTAACTATCAATTGATCGTATTTTATGTACGCAAAATTTCCTTTTGCACGTTCTTCTATAAGTTTTGGCTTTAATTCTTTTCGCTTTTCTAGTACTTCTTTCGGAAAATCTTCGGTGACGTATACCTCTTTTAAGTTCCTCTTTATTTTCAGTATCTCACTCTTTTTCCAGATGTTTGCAAAAACAATAAGAAAATGTTGCCAGAAAATGTTGCTAGAAAATGTTGCTAAGAAATGTTGCTAGAAAATGTTGCTAGAAAATGTTGCTAGAAAATGTTGCTAAGAAATGTTGCTAGAAAATGTTGCTAGAAAATGTTGCTAAGAAATGTTGCTAAGAAATGTTGCTAGAAAATGTTGCTAGAAAATGTTGCTAGAAAATGTTGCTAAGAAATGTTGCTAGAAAATGTTGCTAGAAAATGTTGCTAAGAAATGTTGCTAAGAAATGTTGCTAGAAAATGTTGCTAGAAAATGTTGCTAAGAAATGTTGCTAGAAAATGTTGCCAGAAAATGTTGCTAGAAAATGTTGCCAAGAAATGTTGCCAAGAAATGTTGCTGTTAAAAGTTGCCAGGAAATGTTGCTGCAAAGCGTTGCTAGAAAATGTTACTGGAAAGTGTAGCTTCAAAAGTTTGCTGGAAAGTTGCGGGCAAATGTTCCTAGAAACGCCTGCCCGATATTATTTTGCATAACGTTGCCGACTTTTCTTCGAAATGTTGCTTTGGGTCCTGTTTGCCCACCTTCTTAATCGTTAGCTGTTCGGTGGTAATTTCCTTTTTGTCTTCGACAACATCGAACAGCCTTACTGAAATTTTTATTTTTCTCTCTTTATTTTGATTTCCCTCTTTAACTATCAATTGATCGTATTTTATGTACGCAAAATTTCCTTTTGCACGTTCTTCTATAAGTTTTGGCTTTAATTCTTTTCGCTTTTCTAGTACTTCTTTCGGAAAATCTTCGGTGACGTATACCTCTTTTAAGTTCCTCTTTATTTTCAGT
This sequence comes from Oxycera nigricornis, assembly GCA_963942545.1. Classification (NCBI taxonomy): domain Eukaryota; kingdom Metazoa; phylum Arthropoda; class Insecta; order Diptera; family Stratiomyidae; genus Oxycera; species Oxycera nigricornis. The sequence continues at coordinate 9,203 of CAWWDL010000164.1, read as the reverse complement.
ATCTCACTCTTTTTCCAGATGTTTGCAAAAACAATAAGAAAATGTTGCCAGAAAATGTTGCTAGAAAATGTTGCTAAGAAATGTTGCTAGAAAATGTTGCTAGAAAATGTTGCTAAGAAATGTTGCTAAGAAATGTTGCTAGAAAATGTTGCTAAGAAATGTTGCTAGAAAATGTTGCCAGAAAATGTTGCTAGAAAATGTTGCCAAGAAATGTTGCCAAGAAATGTTGCTGTTAAAAGTTGCCAGGAAATGTTGCTGCAAAGCGTTGCTAGAAAATGTTACTGGAAAGTGTAGCTTCAAAAGTTTGCTGGAAAGTTGCGGGCAAATGTTCCTAGAAACGCCTGCCCGATATTATTTTGCATAACGTTGCCGACTTTTCTTCGAAATGTTGCTTTGGGTCCTGTTTGCCCACCTTCTTAATCGTTAGCTGTTCGGTGGTAATTTCCTTTTTGTCTTCGACAACATCGAACAGCCTTACTGAAATTTTTATTTTTCTCTCTTTATTTTGATTTCCCTCTTTAACTATCAATTGATCGTATTTTATGTACGCAAAATTTCCTTTTGCACGTTCTTCTATAAGTTTTGGCTTTAATTCTTTTCGCTTTTCTAGTACTTCTTTCGGAAAATCTTCGGTGACGTATACCTCTTTTAAGTTCCTCTTTATTTTCAGTATCTCACTCTTTTTCCAGATGTTTGCAAAAACAATAAGAAAATGTTGCCAGAAAATGTTGCTAGAAAATGTTGCTAAGAAATGTTGCTAGAAAATGTTGCTAGAAAATGTTGCTAGAAAATGTTGCTAGAAAATGTTGCTAGAAAATGTTGCTAGAAAATGTTGCTAAGAAATGTTGCTAGAAAATGTTGCTAGAAAATGTTGCTAGAAAATGTTGCTAAGAAATGTTGCTAGAAAATGTTGCTAGAAAATGTTGCTAAGAAATGTTGCTAAGAAATGTTGCTAGAAAATGTTGCTAGAAAATGTTGCTAAGAAATGTTGCTAGAAAATGTTGCCAGAAAATGTTGCTAGAAAATGTTGCCAAGAAATGTTGCCAAGAAATGTTGCTGTTAAAAGTTGCCAGGAAATGTTGCTGCAAAGCGTTGCTAGAAAATGTTACTGGAAAGTGTAGCTTCAAAAGTTTGCTGGAAAGTTGCGGGCAAATGTTCCTAGAAACGCCTGCCCGATATTATTTTGCATAACGTTGCCGACTTTTCTTCGAAATGTTGCTTTGGGTCCTGTTTGCCCACCTTCTTAATCGTTAGCTGTTCGGTGGTAATTTCCTTTTTGTCTTCGACAACATCGAACAGCCTTACTGAAATTTTTATTTTTCTCTCTTTATTTTGATTTCCCTCTTTAACTATCAATTGATCGTATTTTATGTACGCAAAATTTCCTTTTGCACGTTCTTCTATAAGTTTTGGCTTTAATTCTTTTCGCTTTTCTAGTACTTCTTTCGGAAAATCTTCGGTGACGTATACCTCTTTTAAGTTCCTCTTTATTTTCAGTATCTCACTCTTTTTCCAGATGTTTGCAAAAACAATAAGAAAATGTTGCCAGAAAATGTTGCTAGAAAATGTTGCTAAGAAATGTTGCTAGAAAATGTTGCTAGAAAATGTTGCTAGAAAATGTTGCTAAGAAATGTTGCTAGAAAATGTTGCTAGAAAATGTTGCTAAGAAATGTTGCTAAGAAATGTTGCTAGAAAATGTTGCTAGAAAATGTTGCTAAGAAATGTTGCTAGAAAATGTTGCCAGAAAATGTTGCTAGAAAATGTTGCCAAGAAATGTTGCCAAGAAATGTTGCTGTTAAAAGTTGCCAGGAAATGTTGCTGCAAAGCGTTGCTAGAAAATGTTACTGGAAAGTGTAGCTTCAAAAGTTTGCTGGAAAGTTGCGGGCAAATGTTCCTAGAAACGCCTGCCCGATATTATTTTGCATAACGTTGCCGACTTTTCTTCGAAATGTTGCTTTGGGTCCTGTTTGCCCACCTTCTTAATCGTTAGCTGTTCGGTGGTAATTTCCTTTTTGTCTTCGACAACATCGAACAGCCTTACTGAAATTTTTATTTTTCTCTCTTTATTTTGATTTCCCTCTTTAACTATCAATTGATCGTATTTTATGTACGCAAAATTTCCTTTTGCACGTTCTTCTATAAGTTTTGGCTTTAATTCTTTTCGCTTTTCTAGTACTTCTTTCGGAAAATCTTCGGTGACGTATACCTCTTTTAAGTTCCTCTTTATTTTCAGTATCTCACTCTTTTTCCAGATGTTTGCAAAAACAATAAGAAAATGTTGCCAGAAAATGTTGCTAGAAAATGTTGCTAAGAAATGTTGCTAGAAAATGTTGCTAGAAAATGTTGCTAGAAAATGTTGCTAAGAAATGTTGCTAGAAAATGTTGCTAGAAAATGTTGCTAAGAAATGTTGCTAAGAAATGTTGCTAGAAAATGTTGCTAGAAAATGTTGCTAAGAAATGTTGCTAGAAAATGTTGCCAGAAAATGTTGCTAGAAAATGTTGCCAAGAAATGTTGCCAAGAAATGTTGCTGTTAAAAGTTGCCAGGAAATGTTGCTGCAAAGCGTTGCTAGAAAATGTTACTGGAAAGTGTAGCTTCAAAAGTTTGCTGGAAAGTTGCGGGCAAATGTTCCTAGAAACGCCTGCCCGATATTATTTTGCATAACGTTGCCGACTTTTCTTCGAAATGTTGCTTTGGGTCCTGTTTGCCCACCTTCTTAATCGTTAGCTGTTCGGTGGTAATTTCCTTTTTGTCTTCGACAACATCGAACAGCCTTACTGAAATTTTTATTTTTCTCTCTTTATTTTGATTTCCCTCTTTAACTATCAATTGATCGTATTTTATGTACGCAAAATTTCCTTTTGCACGTTCTTCTATAAGTTTTGGCTTTAATTCTTTTCGCTTTTCTAGTACTTCTTTCGGAAAATCTTCGGTGACGTATACCTCTTTTAAGTTCCTCTTTATTTTCAGTATCTCACTCTTTTTCCAGATGTTTGCAAAAACAATAAGAAAATGTTGCCAGAAAATGTTGCTAGAAAATGTTGCTAAGAAATGTTGCTAGAAAATGTTGCTAGAAAATGTTGCTAGAAAATGTTGCTAAGAAATGTTGCTAGAAAATGTTGCTAGAAAATGTTGCTAAGAAATGTTGCTAAGAAATGTTGCTAGAAAATGTTGCTAGAAAATGTTGCTAAGAAATGTTGCTAGAAAATGTTGCCAGAAAATGTTGCTAGAAAATGTTGCCAAGAAATGTTGCCAAGAAATGTTGCTGTTAAAAGTTGCCAGGAAATGTTGCTGCAAAGCGTTGCTAGAAAATGTTACTGGAAAGTGTAGCTTCAAAAGTTTGCTGGAAAGTTGCGGGCAAATGTTCCTAGAAACGCCTGCCCGATATTATTTTGCATAACGTTGCCGACTTTTCTTCGAAATGTTGCTTTGGGTCCTGTTTGCCCACCTTCTTAATCGTTAGCTGTTCGGTGGTAATTTCCTTTTTGTCTTCGACAACATCGAACAGCCTTACTGAAATTTTTATTTTTCTCTCTTTATTTTGATTTCCCTCTTTAACTATCAATTGATCGTATTTTATGTACGCAAAATTTCCTTTTGCACGTTCTTCTATAAGTTTTGGCTTTAATTCTTTTCGCTTTTCTAGTACTTCTTTCGGAAAATCTTCGGTGACGTATACCTCTTTTAAGTTCCTCTTTATTTTCAGTATCTCACTCTTTTTCCAGATGTTTGCAAAAACAATAAGAAAATGTTGCCAGAAAATGTTGCTAGAAAATGTTGCTAAGAAATGTTGCTAGAAAATGTTGCTAGAAAATGTTGCTAGAAAATGTTGCTAGAAAATGTTGCTAGAAAATGTTGCTAGAAAATGTTGCTAAGAAATGTTGCTAGAAAATGTTGCTAGAAAATGTTGCTAGAAAATGTTGCTAAGAAATGTTGCTAGAAAATGTTGCTAGAAAATGTTGCTAAGAAATGTTGCTAAGAAATGTTGCTAGAAAATGTTGCTAGAAAATGTTGCTAAGAAATGTTGCTAGAAAATGTTGCCAGAAAATGTTGCTAGAAAATGTTGCCAAGAAATGTTGCCAAGAAATGTTGCTGTTAAAAGTTGCCAGGAAATGTTGCTGCAAAGCGTTGCTAGAAAATGTTACTGGAAAGTGTAGCTTCAAAAGTTTGCTGGAAAGTTGCGGGCAAATGTTCCTAGAAACGCCTGCCCGATATTATTTTGCATAACGTTGCCGACTTTTCTTCGAAATGTTGCTTTGGGTCCTGTTTGCCCACCTTCTTAATCGTTAGCTGTTCGGTGGTAATTTCCTTTTTGTCTTCGACAACATCGAACAGCCTTACTGAAATTTTTATTTTTCTCTCTTTATTTTGATTTCCCTCTTTAACTATCAATTGATCGTATTTTATGTACGCAAAATTTCCTTTTGCACGTTCTTCTATAAGTTTTGGCTTTAATTCTTTTCGCTTTTCTAGTACTTCTTTCGGAAAATCTTCGGTGACGTATACCTCTTTTAAGTTCCTCTTTATTTTCAGTATCTCACTCTTTTTCCAGATGTTTGCAAAAACAATAAGAAAATGTTGCCAGAAAATGTTGCTAGAAAATGTTGCTAAGAAATGTTGCTAGAAAATGTTGCTAGAAAATGTTGCTAGAAAATGTTGCTAAGAAATGTTGCTAGAAAATGTTGCTAGAAAATGTTGCTAAGAAATGTTGCTAAGAAATGTTGCTAGAAAATGTTGCTAGAAAATGTTGCTAAGAAATGTTGCTAGAAAATGTTGCCAGAAAATGTTGCTAGAAAATGTTGCCAAGAAATGTTGCCAAGAAATGTTGCTGTTAAAAGTTGCCAGGAAATGTTGCTGCAAAGCGTTGCTAGAAAATGTTACTGGAAAGTGTAGCTTCAAAAGTTTGCTGGAAAGTTGCGGGCAAATGTTCCTAGAAACGCCTGCCCGATATTATTTTGCATAACGTTGCCGACTTTTCTTCGAAATGTTGCTTTGGGTCCTGTTTGCCCACCTTCTTAATCGTTAGCTGTTCGGTGGTAATTTCCTTTTTGTCTTCGACAACATCGAACAGCCTTACTGAAATTTTTATTTTTCTCTCTTTATTTTGATTTCCCTCTTTAACTATCAATTGATCGTATTTTATGTACGCAAAATTTCCTTTTGCACGTTCTTCTATAAGTTTTGGCTTTAATTCTTTTCGCTTTTCTAGTACTTCTTTCGGAAAATCTTCGGTGACGTATACCTCTTTTAAGTTCCTCTTTATTTTCAGTATCTCACTCTTTTTCCAGATGTTTGCAAAAACAATAAGAAAATGTTGCCAGAAAATGTTGCTAGAAAATGTTGCTAAGAAATGTTGCTAGAAAATGTTGCTAGAAAATGTTGCTAAGAAATGTTGCTAAGAAATGTTGCTAGAAAATGTTGCTAGAAAATGTTGCTAAGAAATGTTGCTAGAAAATGTTGCCAGAAAATGTTGCTAGAAAATGTTGCCAAGAAATGTTGCCAAGAAATGTTGCTGTTAAAAGTTGCCAGGAAATGTTGCTGCAAAGCGTTGCTAGAAAATGTTACTGGAAAGTGTAGCTTCAAAAGTTTGCTGGAAAGTTGCGGGCAAATGTTCCTAGAAACGCCTGCCCGATATTATTTTGCATAACGTTGCCGACTTTTCTTCGAAATGTTGCTTTGGGTCCTGTTTGCCCACCTTCTTAATCGTTAGCTGTTCGGTGGTAATTTCCTTTTTGTCTTCGACAACATCGAACAGCCTTACTGAAATTTTTATTTTTCTCTCTTTATTTTGATTTCCCTCTTTAACTATCAATTGATCGTATTTTATGTACGCAAAATTTCCTTTTGCACGTTCTTCTATAAGTTTTGGCTTTAATTCTTTTCGCTTTTCTAGTACTTCTTTCGGAAAATCTTCGGTGACGTATACCTCTTTTAAGTTCCTCTTTATTTTCAGTATCTCACTCTTTTTCCAGATGTTTGCAAAAACAATAAGAAAATGTTGCCAGAAAATGTTGCTAGAAAATGTTGCTAAGAAATGTTGCTAGAAAATGTTGCTAGAAAATGTTGCTAGAAAATGTTGCTAAGAAATGTTGCTAGAAAATGTTGCTAGAAAATGTTGCTAAGAAATGTTGCTAAGAAATGTTGCTAGAAAATGTTGCTAGAAAATGTTGCTAAGAAATGTTGCTAGAAAATGTTGCCAGAAAATGTTGCTAGAAAATGTTGCCAAGAAATGTTGCCAAGAAATGTTGCTGTTAAAAGTTGCCAGGAAATGTTGCTGCAAAGCGTTGCTAGAAAATGTTACTGGAAAGTGTAGCTTCAAAAGTTTGCTGGAAAGTTGCGGGCAAATGTTCCTAGAAACGCCTGCCCGATATTATTTTGCATAACGTTGCCGACTTTTCTTCGAAATGTTGCTTTGGGTCCTGTTTGCCCACCTTCTTAATCGTTAGCTGTTCGGTGGTAATTTCCTTTTTGTCTTCGACAACATCGAACAGCCTTACTGAAATTTTTATTTTTCTCTCTTTATTTTGATTTCCCTCTTTAACTATCAATTGATCGTATTTTATGTACGCAAAATTTCCTTTTGCACGTTCTTCTATAAGTTTTGGCTTTAATTCTTTTCGCTTTTCTAGTACTTCTTTCGGAAAATCTTCGGTGACGTATACCTCTTTTAAGTTCCTCTTTATTTTCAGTATCTCACTCTTTTTCCAGATGTTTGCAAAAACAATAAGAAAATGTTGCCAGAAAATGTTGCTAGAAAATGTTGCTAAGAAATGTTGCTAGAAAATGTTGCTAGAAAATGTTGCTAGAAAATGTTGCTAAGAAATGTTGCTAGAAAATGTTGCTAGAAAATGTTGCTAAGAAATGTTGCTAAGAAATGTTGCTAGAAAATGTTGCTAGAAAATGTTGCTAAGAAATGTTGCTAGAAAATGTTGCCAGAAAATGTTGCTAGAAAATGTTGCCAAGAAATGTTGCCAAGAAATGTTGCTGTTAAAAGTTGCCAGGAAATGTTGCTGCAAAGCGTTGCTAGAAAATGTTACTGGAAAGTGTAGCTTCAAAAGTTTGCTGGAAAGTTGCGGGCAAATGTTCCTAGAAACGCCTGCCCGATATTATTTTGCATAACGTTGCCGACTTTTCTTCGAAATGTTGCTTTGGGTCCTGTTTGCCCACCTTCTTAATCGTTAGCTGTTCGGTGGTAATTTCCTTTTTGTCTTCGACAACATCGAACAGCCTTACTGAAATTTTTATTTTTCTCTCTTTATTTTGATTTCCCTCTTTAACTATCAATTGATCGTATTTTATGTACGCAAAATTTCCTTTTGCACGTTCTTCTATAAGTTTTGGCTTTAATTCTTTTCGCTTTTCTAGTACTTCTTTCGGAAAATCTTCGGTGACGTATACCTCTTTTAAGTTCCTCTTTATTTTCAGTATCTCACTCTTTTTCCAGATGTTTGCAAAAACAATAAGAAAATGTTGCCAGAAAATGTTGCTAGAAAATGTTGCTAAGAAATGTTGCTAGAAAATGTTGCTAGAAAATGTTGCTAGAAAATGTTGCTAAGAAATGTTGCTAGAAAATGTTGCTAGAAAATGTTGCTAAGAAATGTTGCTAAGAAATGTTGCTAGAAAATGTTGCTAGAAAATGTTGCTAAGAAATGTTGCTAGAAAATGTTGCCAGAAAATGTTGCTAGAAAATGTTGCCAAGAAATGTTGCCAAGAAATGTTGCTGTTAAAAGTTGCCAGGAAATGTTGCTGCAAAGCGTTGCTAGAAAATGTTACTGGAAAGTGTAGCTTCAAAAGTTTGCTGGAAAGTTGCGGGCAAATGTTCCTAGAAACGCCTGCCCGATATTATTTTGCATAACGTTGCCGACTTTTCTTCGAAATGTTGCTTTGGGTCCTGTTTGCCCACCTTCTTAATCGTTAGCTGTTCGGTGGTAATTTCCTTTTTGTCTTCGACAACATCGAACAGCCTTACTGAAATTTTTATTTTTCTCTCTTTATTTTGATTTCCCTCTTTAACTATCAATTGATCGTATTTTATGTACGCAAAATTTCCTTTTGCACGTTCTTCTATAAGTTTTGGCTTTAATTCTTTTCGCTTTTCTAGTACTTCTTTCGGAAAATCTTCGGTGACGTATACCTCTTTTAAGTTCCTCTTTATTTTCAGTATCTCACTCTTTTTCCAGATGTTTGCAAAAACAATAAGAAAATGTTGCCAGAAAATGTTGCTAGAAAATGTTGCTAAGAAATGTTGCTAGAAAATGTTGCTAGAAAATGTTGCTAGAAAATGTTGCTAAGAAATGTTGCTAGAAAATGTTGCTAGAAAATGTTGCTAAGAAATGTTGCTAAGAAATGTTGCTAGAAAATGTTGCTAGAAAATGTTGCTAAGAAATGTTGCTAGAAAATGTTGCCAGAAAATGTTGCTAGAAAATGTTGCCAAGAAATGTTGCCAAGAAATGTTGCTGTTAAAAGTTGCCAGGAAATGTTGCTGCAAAGCGTTGCTAGAAAATGTTACTGGAAAGTGTAGCTTCAAAAGTTTGCTGGAAAGTTGCGGGCAAATGTTCCTAGAAACGCCTGCCCGATATTATTTTGCATAACGTTGCCGACTTTTCTTCGAAATGTTGCTTTGGGTCCTGTTTGCCCACCTTCTTAATCGTTAGCTGTTCGGTGGTAATTTCCTTTTTGTCTTCGACAACATCGAACAGCCTTACTGAAATTTTTATTTTTCTCTCTTTATTTTGATTTCCCTCTTTAACTATCATTGATCGTATTTTATGTACGCAAAATTTCCTTTTGCACGTTCTTCTATAAGTTTTGGCTTTAATTCTTTTCGCTTTTCTAGTACTTCTTTCGGAAAATCTTCGGTGACGTATACCTCTTTTAAGTTCCTCTTTATTTTCAGTATCTCACTCTTTTTCCAGATGTTTGCAAAAACAATAAGAAAATGTTGCCAGAAAATGTTGCTAGAAAATGTTGCTAAGAAATGTTGCTAGAAAATGTTGCTAGAAAATGTTGCTAGAAAATGTTGCTAAGAAATGTTGCTAGAAAATGTTGCTAGAAAATGTTGCTAAGAAATGTTGCTAAGAAATGTTGCTAGAAAATGTTGCTAGAAAATGTTGCTAAGAAATGTTGCTAGAAAATGTTGCCAGAAAATGTTGCTAGAAAATGTTGCCAAGAAATGTTGCCAAGAAATGTTGCTGTTAAAAGTTG
>CAWWDL010000163.1:0-38591 GCA_963942545.1 Oxycera nigricornis | reverse complement strand
CAAAAGTTTGCTGGAAAGTTGCGGGCAAATGTTCCTAGAAACGCCTGCCCGATATTATTTTGCATAACGTTGCCGACTTTTCTTCGAAATGTTGCTTTGGGTCTGTTTGCCCACCTTCTTAATCGTTAGCTGTTCGGTGGTAATTTCCTTTTTGTCTTCGACAACATCGAACAGCCTTACTGAAATTTTTATTTTTCTCTCTTTATTTTGATTTCCCTCTTTAACTATCAATTGATCGTATTTTATGTACGCAAAATTTCCTTTTGCACGTTCTTCTATAAGTTTTGGCTTTAATTCTTTTCGCTTTTCTAGTACTTCTTTCGGAAAATCTTCGGTGACGTATACCTCTTTTAAGTTCCTCTTTATTTTCAGTATCTCACTCTTTTTCCAGATGTTTGCAAAAACAATAAGAAAATGTTGCCAGAAAATGTTGCTAGAAAATGTTGCTAAGAAATGTTGCTAGAAAATGTTGCTAGAAAATGTTGCTAGAAAATGTTGCTAGAAAATGTTGCTAGAAAATGTTGCTAGAAAATGTTGCTAAGAAATGTTGCTAAGAAATGTTGCTAGAAAATGTTGCTAGAAAATGTTGCTAAGAAATGTTGCTAGAAAATGTTGCCAGAAAATGTTGCTAGAAAATGTTGCCAAGAAATGTTGCCAAGAAATGTTGCTGTTAAAAGTTGCCAGGAAATGTTGCTGCAAAGCGTTGCTAGAAAATGTTACTGGAAAGTGTAGCTTCAAAAGTTTGCTGGAAAGTTGCGGGCAAATGTTCCTAGAAACGCCTGCCCGATATTATTTTGCATAACGTTGCCGACTTTTCTTCGAAATGTTGCTTTGGGTCCTGTTTGCCCACCTTCTTAATCGTTAGCTGTTCGGTGGTAATTTCCTTTTTGTCTTCGACAACATCGAACAGCCTTACTGAAATTTTTATTTTTCTCTCTTTATTTTGATTTCCCTCTTTAACTATCAATTGATCGTATTTTATGTACGCAAAATTTCCTTTTGCACGTTCTTCTATAAGTTTTGGCTTTAATTCTTTTCGCTTTTCTAGTACTTCTTTCGGAAAATCTTCGGTGACGTATACCTCTTTTAAGTTCCTCTTTATTTTCAGTATCTCACTCTTTTTCCAGATGTTTGCAAAAACAATAAGAAAATGTTGCCAGAAAATGTTGCTAGAAAATGTTGCTAAGAAATGTTGCTAGAAAATGTTGCTAGAAAATGTTGCTAGAAAATGTTGCTAGAAAATGTTGCTAGAAAATGTTGCTAGAAAATGTTGCTAAGAAATGTTGCTAAGAAATGTTGCTAGAAAATGTTGCTAGAAAATGTTGCTAAGAAATGTTGCTAGAAAATGTTGCCAGAAAATGTTGCTAGAAAATGTTGCCAAGAAATGTTGCCAAGAAATGTTGCTGTTAAAAGTTGCCAGGAAATGTTGCTGCAAAGCGTTGCTAGAAAATGTTACTGGAAAGTGTAGCTTCAAAAGTTTGCTGGAAAGTTGCGGGCAAATGTTCCTAGAAACGCCTGCCCGATATTATTTTGCATAACGTTGCCGACTTTTCTTCGAAATGTTGCTTTGGGTCCTGTTTGCCCACCTTCTTAATCGTTAGCTGTTCGGTGGTAATTTCCTTTTTGTCTTCGACAACATCGAACAGCCTTACTGAAATTTTTATTTTTCTCTCTTTATTTTGATTTCCCTCTTTAACTATCAATTGATCGTATTTTATGTACGCAAAATTTCCTTTTGCACGTTCTTCTATAAGTTTTGGCTTTAATTCTTTTCGCTTTTCTAGTACTTCTTTCGGAAAATCTTCGGTGACGTATACCTCTTTTAAGTTCCTCTTTATTTTCAGTATCTCACTCTTTTTCCAGATGTTTGCAAAAACAATAAGAAAATGTTGCCAGAAAAATGTTGCTAGAAAATGTTGCTAAGAAATGTTGCTAGAAAATGTTGCTAGAAAATGTTGCTAGAAAATGTTGCTAGAAAATGTTGCTAGAAAATGTTGCTAAGAAATGTTGCTAAGAAATGTTGCTAGAAAATGTTGCTAGAAAATGTTGCTAAGAAATGTTGCTAGAAAATGTTGCCAGAAAATGTTGCTAGAAAATGTTGCCAAGAAATGTTGCCAAGAAATGTTGCTGTTAAAAGTTGCCAGGAAATGTTGCTGCAAAGCGTTGCTAGAAAATGTTACTGGAAAGTGTAGCTTCAAAAGTTTGCTGGAAAGTTGCGGGCAAATGTTCCTAGAAACGCCTGCCCGATATTATTTTGCATAACGTTGCCGACTTTTCTTCGAAATGTTGCTTTGGGTCCTGTTTGCCCACCTTCTTAATCGTTAGCTGTTCGGTGGTAATTTCCTTTTTGTCTTCGACAACATCGAACAGCCTTACTGAAATTTTTATTTTTCTCTCTTTATTTTGATTTCCCTCTTTAACTATCAATTGATCGTATTTTATGTACGCAAAATTTCCTTTTGCACGTTCTTCTATAAGTTTTGGCTTTAATTCTTTTCGCTTTTCTAGTACTTCTTTCGGAAAATCTTCGGTGACGTATACCTCTTTTAAGTTCCTCTTTATTTTCAGTATCTCACTCTTTTTCCAGATGTTTGCAAAAACAATAAGAAAATGTTGCCAGAAAATGTTGCTAGAAAATGTTGCTAAGAAATGTTGCTAGAAAATGTTGCTAGAAAATGTTGCTAGAAAATGTTGCTAAGAAATGTTGCTAGAAAATGTTGCTAGAAAATGTTGCTAAGAAATGTTGCTAAGAAATGTTGCTAGAAAATGTTGCTAGAAAATGTTGCTAAGAAATGTTGCTAGAAAATGTTGCCAGAAAATGTTGCTAGAAAATGTTGCCAAGAAATGTTGCCAAGAAATGTTGCTGTTAAAAGTTGCCAGGAAATGTTGCTGCAAAGCGTTGCTAGAAAATGTTACTGGAAAGTGTAGCTTCAAAAGTTTGCTGGAAAGTTGCGGGCAAATGTTCCTAGAAACGCCTGCCCGATATTATTTTGCATAACGTTGCCGACTTTTCTTCGAAATGTTGCTTTGGGTCCTGTTTGCCCACCTTCTTAATCGTTAGCTGTTCGGTGGTAATTTCCTTTTTGTCTTCGACAACATCGAACAGCCTTACTGAAATTTTTATTTTTCTCTCTTTATTTTGATTTCCCTCTTTAACTATCAATTGATCGTATTTTATGTACGCAAAATTTCCTTTTGCACGTTCTTCTATAAGTTTTGGCTTTAATTCTTTTCGCTTTTCTAGTACTTCTTTCGGAAAATCTTCGGTGACGTATACCTCTTTTAAGTTCCTCTTTATTTTCAGTATCTCACTCTTTTTCCAGATGTTTGCAAAAACAATAAGAAAATGTTGCCAGAAAATGTTGCTAGAAAATGTTGCTAAGAAATGTTGCTAGAAAATGTTGCTAGAAAATGTTGCTAGAAAATGTTGCTAAGAAATGTTGCTAGAAAATGTTGCTAGAAAATGTTGCTAAGAAATGTTGCTAAGAAATGTTGCTAGAAAATGTTGCTAGAAAATGTTGCTAAGAAATGTTGCTAGAAAATGTTGCCAGAAAATGTTGCTAGAAAATGTTGCCAAGAAATGTTGCCAAGAAATGTTGCTGTTAAAAGTTGCCAGGAAATGTTGCTGCAAAGCGTTGCTAGAAAATGTTACTGGAAAGTGTAGCTTCAAAAGTTTGCTGGAAAGTTGCGGGCAAATGTTCCTAGAAACGCCTGCCCGATATTATTTTGCATAACGTTGCCGACTTTTCTTCGAAATGTTGCTTTGGGTCCTGTTTGCCCACCTTCTTAATCGTTAGCTGTTCGGTGGTAATTTCCTTTTTGTCTTCGACAACATCGAACAGCCTTACTGAAATTTTTATTTTTCTCTCTTTATTTTGATTTCCCTCTTTAACTATCAATTGATCGTATTTTATGTACGCAAAATTTCCTTTTGCACGTTCTTCTATAAGTTTTGGCTTTAATTCTTTTCGCTTTTCTAGTACTTCTTTCGGAAAATCTTCGGTGACGTATACCTCTTTTAAGTTCCTCTTTATTTTCAGTATCTCACTCTTTTTCCAGATGTTTGCAAAAACAATAAGAAAATGTTGCCAGAAAATGTTGCTAGAAAATGTTGCTAAGAAATGTTGCTAGAAAATGTTGCTAGAAAATGTTGCTAGAAAATGTTGCTAAGAAATGTTGCTAGAAAATGTTGCTAGAAAATGTTGCTAAGAAATGTTGCTAGAAAATGTTGCTAGAAAATGTTGCTAGAAAATGTTGCTAAGAAATGTTGCTAGAAAATGTTGCCAGAAAATGTTGCTAGAAAATGTTGCCAAGAAATGTTGCCAAGAAATGTTGCTGTTAAAAGTTGCCAGGAAATGTTGCTGCAAAGCGTTGCTAGAAAATGTTACTGGAAAGTGTAGCTTCAAAAGTTTGCTGGAAAGTTGCGGGCAAATGTTCCTAGAAACGCCTGCCCGATATTATTTTGCATAACGTTGCCGACTTTTCTTCGAAATGTTGCTTTGGGTCCTGTTTGCCCACCTTCTTAATCGTTAGCTGTTCGGTGGTAATTTCCTTTTTGTCTTCGACAACATCGAACAGCCTTACTGAAATTTTTATTTTTCTCTCTTTATTTTGATTTCCCTCTTTAACTATCAATTGATCGTATTTTATGTACGCAAAATTTCCTTTTGCACGTTCTTCTATAAGTTTTGGCTTTAATTCTTTTCGCTTTTCTAGTACTTCTTTCGGAAAATCTTCGGTGACGTATACCTCTTTTAAGTTCCTCTTTATTTTCAGTATCTCACTCTTTTTCCAGATGTTTGCAAAAACAATAAGAAAATGTTGCCAGAAAATGTTGCTAGAAAATGTTGCTAAGAAATGTTGCTAGAAAATGTTGCTAGAAAATGTTGCTAGAAAATGTTGCTAAGAAATGTTGCTAGAAAATGTTGCTAGAAAATGTTGCTAAGAAATGTTGCTAAGAAATGTTGCTAGAAAATGTTGCTAGAAAATGTTGCTAAGAAATGTTGCTAGAAAATGTTGCCAGAAAATGTTGCTAGAAAATGTTGCCAAGAAATGTTGCCAAGAAATGTTGCTGTTAAAAGTTGCCAGGAAATGTTGCTGCAAAGCGTTGCTAGAAAATGTTACTGGAAAGTGTAGCTTCAAAAGTTTGCTGGAAAGTTGCGGGCAAATGTTCCTAGAAACGCCTGCCCGATATTATTTTGCATAACGTTGCCGACTTTTCTTCGAAATGTTGCTTTGGGTCCTGTTTGCCCACCTTCTTAATCGTTAGCTGTTCGGTGGTAATTTCCTTTTTGTCTTCGACAACATCGAACAGCCTTACTGAAATTTTTATTTTTCTCTCTTTATTTTGATTTCCCTCTTTAACTATCAATTGATCGTATTTTATGTACGCAAAATTTCCTTTTGCACGTTCTTCTATAAGTTTTGGCTTTAATTCTTTTCGCTTTTCTAGTACTTCTTTCGGAAAATCTTCGGTGACGTATACCTCTTTTAAGTTCCTCTTTATTTTCAGTATCTCACTCTTTTTCCAGATGTTTGCAAAAACAATAAGAAAATGTTGCCAGAAAATGTTGCTAGAAAATGTTGCTAAGAAATGTTGCTAGAAAATGTTGCTAGAAAATGTTGCTAGAAAATGTTGCTAAGAAATGTTGCTAGAAAATGTTGCTAGAAAATGTTGCTAAGAAATGTTGCTAAGAAATGTTGCTAGAAAATGTTGCTAGAAAATGTTGCTAAGAAATGTTGCTAGAAAATGTTGCCAGAAAATGTTGCTAGAAAATGTTGCCAAGAAATGTTGCCAAGAAATGTTGCTGTTAAAAGTTGCCAGGAAATGTTGCTGCAAAGCGTTGCTAGAAAATGTTACTGGAAAGTGTAGCTTCAAAAGTTTGCTGGAAAGTTGCGGGCAAATGTTCCTAGAAACGCCTGCCCGATATTATTTTGCATAACGTTGCCGACTTTTCTTCGAAATGTTGCTTTGGGTCCTGTTTGCCCACCTTCTTAATCGTTAGCTGTTCGGTGGTAATTTCCTTTTTGTCTTCGACAACATCGAACAGCCTTACTGAAATTTTTATTTTTCTCTCTTTATTTTGATTTCCCTCTTTAACTATCAATTGATCGTATTTTATGTACGCAAAATTTCCTTTTGCACGTTCTTCTATAAGTTTTGGCTTTAATTCTTTTCGCTTTTCTAGTACTTCTTTCGGAAAATCTTCGGTGACGTATACCTCTTTTAAGTTCCTCTTTATTTTCAGTATCTCACTCTTTTTCCAGATGTTTGCAAAAACAATAAGAAAATGTTGCTAGAAAATGTTGCTAGAAAATGTTGCTAAGAAATGTTGCTAGAAAATGTTGCTAGAAAATGTTGCTAGAAAATGTTGCTAAGAAATGTTGCTAGAAAATGTTGCCAGAAAATGTTGCTAGAAAATGTTGCCAAGAAATGTTGCCAAGAAATGTTGCTGTTAAAAGTTGCCAGGAAATGTTGCTGCAAAGCGTTGCTAGAAAATGTTACTGGAAAGTGTAGCTTCAAAAGTTTGCTGGAAAGTTGCGGGCAAATGTTCCTAGAAACGCCTGCCCGATATTATTTTGCATAACGTTGCCGACTTTTCTTCGAAATGTTGCTTTGGGTCCTGTTTGCCCACCTTCTTAATCGTTAGCTGTTCGGTGGTAATTTCCTTTTTGTCTTCGACAACATCGAACAGCCTTACTGAAATTTTTATTTTTCTCTCTTTATTTTGATTTCCCTCTTTAACTATCAATTGATCGTATTTTATGTACGCAAAATTTCCTTTTGCACGTTCTTCTATAAGTTTTGGCTTTAATTCTTTTCGCTTTTCTAGTACTTCTTTCGGAAAATCTTCGGTGACGTATACCTCTTTTAAGTTCCTCTTTATTTTCAGTATCTCACTCTTTTTCCAGATGTTTGCAAAAACAATAAGAAAATGTTGCCAGAAAATGTTGCTAGAAAATGTTGCTAAGAAATGTTGCTAGAAAATGTTGCTAGAAAATGTTGCTAGAAAATGTTGCTAAGAAATGTTGCTAGAAAATGTTGCTAGAAAATGTTGCTAAGAAATGTTGCTAAGAAATGTTGCTAGAAAATGTTGCTAGAAAATGTTGCTAAGAAATGTTGCTAGAAAATGTTGCCAGAAAATGTTGCTAGAAAATGTTGCCAAGAAATGTTGCCAAGAAATGTTGCTGTTAAAAGTTGCCAGGAAATGTTGCTGCAAAGCGTTGCTAGAAAATGTTACTGGAAAGTGTAGCTTCAAAAGTTTGCTGGAAAGTTGCGGGCAAATGTTCCTAGAAACGCCTGCCCGATATTATTTTGCATAACGTTGCCGACTTTTCTTCGAAATGTTGCTTTGGGTCCTGTTTGCCCACCTTCTTAATCGTTAGCTGTTCGGTGGTAATTTCCTTTTTGTCTTCGACAACATCGAACAGCCTTACTGAAATTTTTATTTTTCTCTCTTTATTTTGATTTCCCTCTTTAACTATCAATTGATCGTATTTTATGTACGCAAAATTTCCTTTTGCACGTTCTTCTATAAGTTTTGGCTTTAATTCTTTTCGCTTTTCTAGTACTTCTTTCGGAAAATCTTCGGTGACGTATACCTCTTTTAAGTTCCTCTTTATTTTCAGTATCTCACTCTTTTTCCAGATGTTTGCAAAAACAATAAGAAAATGTTGCCAGAAAATGTTGCTAGAAAATGTTGCTAAGAAATGTTGCTAGAAAATGTTGCTAGAAAATGTTGCTAGAAAATGTTGCTAAGAAATGTTGCTAGAAAATGTTGCTAGAAAATGTTGCTAAGAAATGTTGCTAAGAAATGTTGCTAGAAAATGTTGCTAGAAAATGTTGCTAAGAAATGTTGCTAGAAAATGTTGCCAGAAAATGTTGCTAGAAAATGTTGCCAAGAAATGTTGCCAAGAAATGTTGCTGTTAAAAGTTGCCAGGAAATGTTGCTGCAAAGCGTTGCTAGAAAATGTTACTGGAAAGTGTAGCTTCAAAAGTTTGCTGGAAAGTTGCGGGCAAATGTTCCTAGAAACGCCTGCCCGATATTATTTTGCATAACGTTGCCGACTTTTCTTCGAAATGTTGCTTTGGGTCCTGTTTGCCCACCTTCTTAATCGTTAGCTGTTCGGTGGTAATTTCCTTTTTGTCTTCGACAACATCGAACAGCCTTACTGAAATTTTTATTTTTCTCTCTTTATTTTGATTTCCCTCTTTAACTATCAATTGATCGTATTTTATGTACGCAAAATTTCCTTTTGCACGTTCTTCTATAAGTTTTGGCTTTAATTCTTTTCGCTTTTCTAGTACTTCTTTCGGAAAATCTTCGGTGACGTATACCTCTTTTAAGTTCCTCTTTATTTTCAGTATCTCACTCTTTTTCCAGATGTTTGCAAAAACAATAAGAAAATGTTGCCAGAAAATGTTGCTAGAAAATGTTGCTAAGAAATGTTGCTAGAAAATGTTGCTAGAAAATGTTGCTAGAAAATGTTGCTAGAAAATGTTGCTAGAAAATGTTGCTAGAAAATGTTGCTAAGAAATGTTGCTAAGAAATGTTGCTAGAAAATGTTGCTAGAAAATGTTGCTAAGAAATGTTGCTAGAAAATGTTGCCAGAAAATGTTGCTAGAAAATGTTGCCAAGAAATGTTGCCAAGAAATGTTGCTGTTAAAAGTTGCCAGGAAATGTTGCTGCAAAGCGTTGCTAGAAAATGTTACTGGAAAGTGTAGCTTCAAAAGTTTGCTGGAAAGTTGCGGGCAAATGTTCCTAGAAACGCCTGCCCGATATTATTTTGCATAACGTTGCCGACTTTTCTTCGAAATGTTGCTTTGGGTCCTGTTTGCCCACCTTCTTAATCGTTAGCTGTTCGGTGGTAATTTCCTTTTTGTCTTCGACAACATCGAACAGCCTTACTGAAATTTTTATTTTTCTCTCTTTATTTTGATTTCCCTCTTTAACTATCAATTGATCGTATTTTATGTACGCAAAATTTCCTTTTGCACGTTCTTCTATAAGTTTTGGCTTTAATTCTTTTCGCTTTTCTAGTACTTCTTTCGGAAAATCTTCGGTGACGTATACCTCTTTTAAGTTCCTCTTTATTTTCAGTATCTCACTCTTTTTCCAGATGTTTGCAAAAACAATAAGAAAATGTTGCCAGAAAATGTTGCTAGAAAATGTTGCTAAGAAATGTTGCTAGAAAATGTTGCTAGAAAATGTTGCTAGAAAATGTTGCTAGAAAATGTTGCTAGAAAATGTTGCTAGAAAATGTTGCTAAGAAATGTTGCTAAGAAATGTTGCTAGAAAATGTTGCTAGAAAATGTTGCTAGAAAATGTTGCTAAGAAATGTTGCTAGAAAATGTTGCCAGAAAATGTTGCTAGAAAATGTTGCCAAGAAATGTTGCTGTTAAAAGTTGCCAGGAAATGTTGCTGCAAAGCGTTGCTAGAAAATGTTACTGGAAAGTGTAGCTTCAAAAGTTTGCTGGAAAGTTGCGGGCAAATGTTCCTAGAAACGCCTGCCCGATATTATTTTGCATAACGTTGCCGACTTTTCTTCGAAATGTTGCTTTGGGTCCTGTTTGCCCACCTTCTTAATCGTTAGCTGTTCGGTGGTAATTTCCTTTTTGTCTTCGACAACATCGAACAGCCTTACTGAAATTTTTATTTTTCTCTCTTTATTTTGATTTCCCTCTTTAACTATCAATTGATCGTATTTTATGTACGCAAAATTTCCTTTTGCACGTTCTTCTATAAGTTTTGGCTTTAATTCTTTTCGCTTTTCTAGTACTTCTTTCGGAAAATCTTCGGTGACGTATACCTCTTTTAAGTTCCTCTTTATTTTCAGTATCTCACTCTTTTTCCAGATGTTTGCAAAAACAATAAGAAAATGTTGCCAGAAAATGTTGCTAGAAAATGTTGCTAAGAAATGTTGCTAGAAAATGTTGCTAGAAAATGTTGCTAGAAAATGTTGCTAAGAAATGTTGCTAGAAAATGTTGCTAGAAAATGTTGCTAAGAAATGTTGCTAAGAAATGTTGCTAGAAAATGTTGCTAGAAAATGTTGCTAAGAAATGTTGCTAGAAAATGTTGCCAGAAAATGTTGCTAGAAAATGTTGCCAAGAAATGTTGCCAAGAAATGTTGCTGTTAAAAGTTGCCAGGAAATGTTGCTGCAAAGCGTTGCTAGAAAATGTTACTGGAAAGTGTAGCTTCAAAAGTTTGCTGGAAAGTTGCGGGCAAATGTTCCTAGAAACGCCTGCCCGATATTATTTTGCATAACGTTGCCGACTTTTCTTCGAAATGTTGCTTTGGGTCCTGTTTGCCCACCTTCTTAATCGTTAGCTGTTCGGTGGTAATTTCCTTTTTGTCTTCGACAACATCGAACAGCCTTACTGAAATTTTTATTTTTCTCTCTTTATTTTGATTTCCCTCTTTAACTATCAATTGATCGTATTTTATGTACGCAAAATTTCCTTTTGCACGTTCTTCTATAAGTTTTGGCTTTAATTCTTTTCGCTTTTCTAGTACTTCTTTCGGAAAATCTTCGGTGACGTATACCTCTTTTAAGTTCCTCTTTATTTTCAGTATCTCACTCTTTTTCCAGATGTTTGCAAAAACAATAAGAAAATGTTGCTAGAAAATGTTGCTAGAAAATGTTGCTAAGAAATGTTGCTAGAAAATGTTGCTAGAAAATGTTGCTAGAAAATGTTGCTAAGAAATGTTGCTAGAAAATGTTGCCAGAAAATGTTGCTAGAAAATGTTGCCAAGAAATGTTGCCAAGAAATGTTGCTGTTAAAAGTTGCCAGGAAATGTTGCTGCAAAGCGTTGCTAGAAAATGTTACTGGAAAGTGTAGCTTCAAAAGTTTGCTGGAAAGTTGCGGGCAAATGTTCCTAGAAACGCCTGCCCGATATTATTTTGCATAACGTTGCCGACTTTTCTTCGAAATGTTGCTTTGGGTCCTGTTTGCCCACCTTCTTAATCGTTAGCTGTTCGGTGGTAATTTCCTTTTTGTCTTCGACAACATCGAACAGCCTTACTGAAATTTTTATTTTTCTCTCTTTATTTTGATTTCCCTCTTTAACTATCAATTGATCGTATTTTATGTACGCAAAATTTCCTTTTGCACGTTCTTCTATAAGTTTTGGCTTTAATTCTTTTCGCTTTTCTAGTACTTCTTTCGGAAAATCTTCGGTGACGTATACCTCTTTTAAGTTCCTCTTTATTTTCAGTATCTCACTCTTTTTCCAGATGTTTGCAAAAACAATAAGAAAATGTTGCCAGAAAATGTTGCTAGAAAATGTTGCTAAGAAATGTTGCTAGAAAATGTTGCTAGAAAATGTTGCTAGAAAATGTTGCTAAGAAATGTTGCTAGAAAATGTTGCTAGAAAATGTTGCTAAGAAATGTTGCTAAGAAATGTTGCTAGAAAATGTTGCTAGAAAATGTTGCTAAGAAATGTTGCTAGAAAATGTTGCCAGAAAATGTTGCTAGAAAATGTTGCCAAGAAATGTTGCCAAGAAATGTTGCTGTTAAAAGTTGCCAGGAAATGTTGCTGCAAAGCGTTGCTAGAAAATGTTACTGGAAAGTGTAGCTTCAAAAGTTTGCTGGAAAGTTGCGGGCAAATGTTCCTAGAAACGCCTGCCCGATATTATTTTGCATAACGTTGCCGACTTTTCTTCGAAATGTTGCTTTGGGTCCTGTTTGCCCACCTTCTTAATCGTTAGCTGTTCGGTGGTAATTTCCTTTTTGTCTTCGACAACATCGAACAGCCTTACTGAAATTTTTATTTTTCTCTCTTTATTTTGATTTCCCTCTTTAACTATCAATTGATCGTATTTTATGTACGCAAAATTTCCTTTTGCACGTTCTTCTATAAGTTTTGGCTTTAATTCTTTTCGCTTTTCTAGTACTTCTTTCGGAAAATCTTCGGTGACGTATACCTCTTTTAAGTTCCTCTTTATTTTCAGTATCTCACTCTTTTTCCAGATGTTTGCAAAAACAATAAGAAAATGTTGCCAGAAAATGTTGCTAGAAAATGTTGCTAAGAAATGTTGCTAGAAAATGTTGCTAGAAAATGTTGCTAGAAAATGTTGCTAAGAAATGTTGCTAGAAAATGTTGCTAGAAAATGTTGCTAAGAAATGTTGCTAAGAAATGTTGCTAGAAAATGTTGCTAGAAAATGTTGCTAAGAAATGTTGCTAGAAAATGTTGCCAGAAAATGTTGCTAGAAAATGTTGCCAAGAAATGTTGCCAAGAAATGTTGCTGTTAAAAGTTGCCAGGAAATGTTGCTGCAAAGCGTTGCTAGAAAATGTTACTGGAAAGTGTAGCTTCAAAAGTTTGCTGGAAAGTTGCGGGCAAATGTTCCTAGAAACGCCTGCCCGATATTATTTTGCATAACGTTGCCGACTTTTCTTCGAAATGTTGCTTTGGGTCCTGTTTGCCCACCTTCTTAATCGTTAGCTGTTCGGTGGTAATTTCCTTTTTGTCTTCGACAACATCGAACAGCCTTACTGAAATTTTTATTTCTCTCTCTTTATTTTGATTTCCCTCTTTAACTATCAATTGATCGTATTTTATGTACGCAAAATTTCCTTTTGCACGTTCTTCTATAAGTTTTGGCTTTAATTCTTTTCGCTTTTCTAGTACTTCTTTCGGAAAATCTTCGGTGACGTATACCTCTTTTAAGTTCCTCTTTATTTTCAGTATCTCACTCTTTTTCCAGATGTTTGCAAAAACAATAAGAAAATGTTGCCAGAAAATGTTGCTAGAAAATGTTGCTAAGAAATGTTGCTAGAAAATGTTGCTAGAAAATGTTGCTAGAAAATGTTGCTAGAAAATGTTGCTAGAAAATGTTGCTAGAAAATGTTGCTAAGAAATGTTGCTAAGAAATGTTGCTAGAAAATGTTGCTAGAAAATGTTGCTAAGAAATGTTGCTAGAAAATGTTGCCAGAAAATGTTGCTAGAAAATGTTGCCAAGAAATGTTGCCAAGAAATGTTGCTGTTAAAAGTTGCCAGGAAATGTTGCTGCAAAGCGTTGCTAGAAAATGTTACTGGAAAGTGTAGCTTCAAAAGTTTGCTGGAAAGTTGCGGGCAAATGTTCCTAGAAACGCCTGCCCGATATTATTTTGCATAACGTTGCCGACTTTTCTTCGAAATGTTGCTTTGGGTCCTGTTTGCCCACCTTCTTAATCGTTAGCTGTTCGGTGGTAATTTCCTTTTTGTCTTCGACAACATCGAACAGCCTTACTGAAATTTTTATTTTTCTCTCTTTATTTTGATTTCCCTCTTTAACTATCAATTGATCGTATTTTATGTACGCAAAATTTCCTTTTGCACGTTCTTCTATAAGTTTTGGCTTTAATTCTTTTCGCTTTTCTAGTACTTCTTTCGGAAAATCTTCGGTGACGTATACCTCTTTTAAGTTCCTCTTTATTTTCAGTATCTCACTCTTTTTCCAGATGTTTGCAAAAACAATAAGAAAATGTTGCCAGAAAATGTTGCTAGAAAATGTTGCTAAGAAATGTTGCTAGAAAATGTTGCTAGAAAATGTTGCTAGAAAATGTTGCTAAGAAATGTTGCTAGAAAATGTTGCTAGAAAATGTTGCTAAGAAATGTTGCTAAGAAATGTTGCTAGAAAATGTTGCTAGAAAATGTTGCTAAGAAATGTTGCTAGAAAATGTTGCCAGAAAATGTTGCTAGAAAATGTTGCCAAGAAATGTTGCCAAGAAATGTTGCTGTTAAAAGTTGCCAGGAAATGTTGCTGCAAAGCGTTGCTAGAAAATGTTACTGGAAAGTGTAGCTTCAAAAGTTTGCTGGAAAGTTGCGGGCAAATGTTCCTAGAAACGCCTGCCCGATATTATTTTGCATAACGTTGCCGACTTTTCTTCGAAATGTTGCTTTGGGTCCTGTTTGCCCACCTTCTTAATCGTTAGCTGTTCGGTGGTAATTTCCTTTTTGTCTTCGACAACATCGAACAGCCTTACTGAAATTTTTATTTTTCTCTCTTTATTTTGATTTCCCTCTTTAACTATCAATTGATCGTATTTTATGTACGCAAAATTTCCTTTTGCACGTTCTTCTATAAGTTTTGGCTTTAATTCTTTTCGCTTTTCTAGTACTTCTTTCGGAAAATCTTCGGTGACGTATACCTCTTTTAAGTTCCTCTTTATTTTCAGTATCTCACTCTTTTTCCAGATGTTTGCAAAAACAATAAGAAAATGTTGCCAGAAAATGTTGCTAGAAAATGTTGCTAAGAAATGTTGCTAGAAAATGTTGCTAGAAAATGTTGCTAGAAAATGTTGCTAAGAAATGTTGCTAGAAAATGTTGCTAGAAAATGTTGCTAAGAAATGTTGCTAAGAAATGTTGCTAGAAAATGTTGCTAGAAAATGTTGCTAAGAAATGTTGCTAGAAAATGTTGCCAGAAAATGTTGCTAGAAAATGTTGCCAAGAAATGTTGCCAAGAAATGTTGCTGTTAAAAGTTGCCAGGAAATGTTGCTGCAAAGCGTTGCTAGAAAATGTTACTGGAAAGTGTAGCTTCAAAAGTTTGCTGGAAAGTTGCGGGCAAATGTTCCTAGAAACGCCTGCCCGATATTATTTTGCATAACGTTGCCGACTTTTCTTCGAAATGTTGCTTTGGGTCCTGTTTGCCCACCTTCTTAATCGTTAGCTGTTCGGTGGTAATTTCCTTTTTGTCTTCGACAACATCGAACAGCCTTACTGAAATTTTTATTTTTCTCTCTTTATTTTGATTTCCCTCTTTAACTATCAATTGATCGTATTTTATGTACGCAAAATTTCCTTTTGCACGTTCTTCTATAAGTTTTGGCTTTAATTCTTTTCGCTTTTCTAGTACTTCTTTCGGAAAATCTTCGGTGACGTATACCTCTTTTAAGTTCCTCTTTATTTTCAGTATCTCACTCTTTTTCCAGATGTTTGCAAAAACAATAAGAAAATGTTGCCAGAAAATGTTGCTAGAAAATGTTGCTAAGAAATGTTGCTAGAAAATGTTGCTAGAAAATGTTGCTAGAAAATGTTGCTAAGAAATGTTGCTAGAAAATGTTGCTAGAAAATGTTGCTAAGAAATGTTGCTAAGAAATGTTGCTAGAAAATGTTGCTAGAAAATGTTGCTAAGAAATGTTGCTAGAAAATGTTGCCAGAAAATGTTGCTAGAAAATGTTGCCAAGAAATGTTGCCAAGAAATGTTGCTGTTAAAAGTTGCCAGGAAATGTTGCTGCAAAGCGTTGCTAGAAAATGTTACTGGAAAGTGTAGCTTCAAAAGTTTGCTGGAAAGTTGCGGGCAAATGTTCCTAGAAACGCCTGCCCGATATTATTTTGCATAACGTTGCCGACTTTTCTTCGAAATGTTGCTTTGGGTCCTGTTTGCCCACCTTCTTAATCGTTAGCTGTTCGGTGGTAATTTCCTTTTTGTCTTCGACAACATCGAACAGCCTTACTGAAATTTTTATTTTTCTCTCTTTATTTTGATTTCCCTCTTTAACTATCAATTGATCGTATTTTATGTACGCAAAATTTCCTTTTGCACGTTCTTCTATAAGTTTTGGCTTTAATTCTTTTCGCTTTTCTAGTACTTCTTTCGGAAAATCTTCGGTGACGTATACCTCTTTTAAGTTCCTCTTTATTTTCAGTATCTCACTCTTTTTCCAGATGTTTGCAAAAACAATAAGAAAATGTTGCCAGAAAATGTTGCTAGAAAATGTTGCTAAGAAATGTTGCTAGAAAATGTTGCTAGAAAATGTTGCTAGAAAATGTTGCTAAGAAATGTTGCTAGAAAATGTTGCTAGAAAATGTTGCTAAGAAATGTTGCTAAGAAATGTTGCTAGAAAATGTTGCTAGAAAATGTTGCTAAGAAATGTTGCTAGAAAATGTTGCCAGAAAATGTTGCTAGAAAATGTTGCCAAGAAATGTTGCCAAGAAATGTTGCTGTTAAAAGTTGCCAGGAAATGTTGCTGCAAAGCGTTGCTAGAAAATGTTACTGGAAAGTGTAGCTTCAAAAGTTTGCTGGAAAGTTGCGGGCAAATGTTCCTAGAAACGCCTGCCCGATATTATTTTGCATAACGTTGCCGACTTTTCTTCGAAATGTTGCTTTGGGTCCTGTTTGCCCACCTTCTTAATCGTTAGCTGTTCGGTGGTAATTTCCTTTTTGTCTTCGACAACATCGAACAGCCTTACTGAAATTTTTATTTTTCTCTCTTTATTTTGATTTCCCTCTTTAACTATCAATTGATCGTATTTTATGTACGCAAAATTTCCTTTTGCACGTTCTTCTATAAGTTTTGGCTTTAATTCTTTTCGCTTTTCTAGTACTTCTTTCGGAAAATCTTCGGTGACGTATACCTCTTTTAAGTTCCTCTTTATTTTCAGTATCTCACTCTTTTTCCAGATGTTTGCAAAAACAATAAGAAAATGTTGCCAGAAAATGTTGCTAGAAAATGTTGCTAAGAAATGTTGCTAGAAAATGTTGCTAGAAAATGTTGCTAGAAAATGTTGCTAAGAAATGTTGCTAGAAAATGTTGCTAGAAAATGTTGCTAAGAAATGTTGCTAAGAAATGTTGCTAGAAAATGTTGCTAGAAAATGTTGCTAAGAAATGTTGCTAGAAAATGTTGCCAGAAAATGTTGCTAGAAAATGTTGCCAAGAAATGTTGCCAAGAAATGTTGCTGTTAAAAGTTGCCAGGAAATGTTGCTGCAAAGCGTTGCTAGAAAATGTTACTGGAAAGTGTAGCTTCAAAAGTTTGCTGGAAAGTTGCGGGCAAATGTTCCTAGAAACGCCTGCCCGATATTATTTTGCATAACGTTGCCGACTTTTCTTCGAAATGTTGCTTTGGGTCCTGTTTGCCCACCTTCTTAATCGTTAGCTGTTCGGTGGTAATTTCCTTTTTGTCTTCGACAACATCGAACAGCCTTACTGAAATTTTTATTTTTCTCTCTTTATTTTGATTTCCCTCTTTAACTATCAATTGATCGTATTTTATGTACGCAAAATTTCCTTTTGCACGTTCTTCTATAAGTTTTGGCTTTAATTCTTTTCGCTTTTCTAGTACTTCTTTCGGAAAATCTTCGGTGACGTATACCTCTTTTAAGTTCCTCTTTATTTTCAGTATCTCACTCTTTTTCCAGATGTTTGCAAAAACAATAAGAAAATGTTGCCAGAAAATGTTGCTAGAAAATGTTGCTAAGAAATGTTGCTAGAAAATGTTGCTAGAAAATGTTGCTAGAAAATGTTGCTAAGAAATGTTGCTAGAAAATGTTGCTAGAAAATGTTGCTAAGAAATGTTGCTAAGAAATGTTGCTAGAAAATGTTGCTAGAAAATGTTGCTAAGAAATGTTGCTAGAAAATGTTGCCAGAAAATGTTGCTAGAAAATGTTGCCAAGAAATGTTGCCAAGAAATGTTGCTGTTAAAAGTTGCCAGGAAATGTTGCTGCAAAGCGTTGCTAGAAAATGTTACTGGAAAGTGTAGCTTCAAAAGTTTGCTGGAAAGTTGCGGGCAAATGTTCCTAGAAACGCCTGCCCGATATTATTTTGCATAACGTTGCCGACTTTTCTTCGAAATGTTGCTTTGGGTCCTGTTTGCCCACCTTCTTAATCGTTAGCTGTTCGGTGGTAATTTCCTTTTTGTCTTCGACAACATCGAACAGCCTTACTGAAATTTTTATTTTTCTCTCTTTATTTTGATTTCCCTCTTTAACTATCAATTGATCGTATTTTATGTACGCAAAATTTCCTTTTGCACGTTCTTCTATAAGTTTTGGCTTTAATTCTTTTCGCTTTTCTAGTACTTCTTTCGGAAAATCTTCGGTGACGTATACCTCTTTTAAGTTCCTCTTTATTTTCAGTATCTCACTCTTTTTCCAGATGTTTGCAAAAACAATAAGAAAATGTTGCTAGAAAATGTTGCTAGAAAATGTTGCTAAGAAATGTTGCTAGAAAATGTTGCTAGAAAATGTTGCTAGAAAATGTTGCTAAGAAATGTTGCTAGAAAATGTTGCCAGAAAATGTTGCTAGAAAATGTTGCCAAGAAATGTTGCCAAGAAATGTTGCTGTTAAAAGTTGCCAGGAAATGTTGCTGCAAAGCGTTGCTAGAAAATGTTACTGGAAAGTGTAGCTTCAAAAGTTTGCTGGAAAGTTGCGGGCAAATGTTCCTAGAAACGCCTGCCCGATATTATTTTGCATAACGTTGCCGACTTTTCTTCGAAATGTTGCTTTGGGTCCTGTTTGCCCACCTTCTTAATCGTTAGCTGTTCGGTGGTAATTTCCTTTTTGTCTTCGACAACATCGAACAGCCTTACTGAAATTTTTATTTTTCTCTCTTTATTTTGATTTCCCTCTTTAACTATCAATTGATCGTATTTTATGTACGCAAAATTTCCTTTTGCACGTTCTTCTATAAGTTTTGGCTTTAATTCTTTTCGCTTTTCTAGTACTTCTTTCGGAAAATCTTCGGTGACGTATACCTCTTTTAAGTTCCTCTTTATTTTCAGTATCTCACTCTTTTTCCAGATGTTTGCAAAAACAATAAGAAAATGTTGCCAGAAAATGTTGCTAGAAAATGTTGCTAAGAAATGTTGCTAGAAAATGTTGCTAGAAAATGTTGCTAGAAAATGTTGCTAAGAAATGTTGCTAGAAAATGTTGCTAGAAAATGTTGCTAAGAAATGTTGCTAAGAAATGTTGCTAGAAAATGTTGCTAGAAAATGTTGCTAAGAAATGTTGCTAGAAAATGTTGCCAGAAAATGTTGCTAGAAAATGTTGCCAAGAAATGTTGCCAAGAAATGTTGCTGTTAAAAGTTGCCAGGAAATGTTGCTGCAAAGCGTTGCTAGAAAATGTTACTGGAAAGTGTAGCTTCAAAAGTTTGCTGGAAAGTTGCGGGCAAATGTTCCTAGAAACGCCTGCCCGATATTATTTTGCATAACGTTGCCGACTTTTCTTCGAAATGTTGCTTTGGGTCCTGTTTGCCCACCTTCTTAATCGTTAGCTGTTCGGTGGTAATTTCCTTTTTGTCTTCGACAACATCGAACAGCCTTACTGAAATTTTTATTTTTCTCTCTTTATTTTGATTTCCCTCTTTAACTATCAATTGATCGTATTTTATGTACGCAAAATTTCCTTTTGCACGTTCTTCTATAAGTTTTGGCTTTAATTCTTTTCGCTTTTCTAGTACTTCTTTCGGAAAATCTTCGGTGACGTATACCTCTTTTAAGTTCCTCTTTATTTTCAGTATCTCACTCTTTTTCCAGATGTTTGCAAAAACAATAAGAAAATGTTGCCAGAAAATGTTGCTAGAAAATGTTGCTAAGAAATGTTGCTAGAAAATGTTGCTAGAAAATGTTGCTAGAAAATGTTGCTAAGAAATGTTGCTAGAAAATGTTGCTAGAAAATGTTGCTAAGAAATGTTGCTAAGAAATGTTGCTAGAAAATGTTGCTAGAAAATGTTGCTAAGAAATGTTGCTAGAAAATGTTGCCAGAAAATGTTGCTAGAAAATGTTGCCAAGAAATGTTGCCAAGAAATGTTGCTGTTAAAAGTTGCCAGGAAATGTTGCTGCAAAGCGTTGCTAGAAAATGTTACTGGAAAGTGTAGCTTCAAAAGTTTGCTGGAAAGTTGCGGGCAAATGTTCCTAGAAACGCCTGCCCGATATTATTTTGCATAACGTTGCCGACTTTTCTTCGAAATGTTGCTTTGGGTCCTGTTTGCCCACCTTCTTAATCGTTAGCTGTTCGGTGGTAATTTCCTTTTTGTCTTCGACAACATCGAACAGCCTTACTGAAATTTTTATTTTTCTCTCTTTATTTTGATTTCCCTCTTTAACTATCAATTGATCGTATTTTATGTACGCAAAATTTCCTTTTGCACGTTCTTCTATAAGTTTTGGCTTTAATTCTTTTCGCTTTTCTAGTACTTCTTTCGGAAAATCTTCGGTGACGTATACCTCTTTTAAGTTCCTCTTTATTTTCAGTATCTCACTCTTTTTCCAGATGTTTGCAAAAACAATAAGAAAATGTTGCTAGAAAATGTTGCTAGAAAATGTTGCTAAGAAATGTTGCTAGAAAATGTTGCTAGAAAATGTTGCTAGAAAATGTTGCTAAGAAATGTTGCTAGAAAATGTTGCCAGAAAATGTTGCTAGAAAATGTTGCCAAGAAATGTTGCCAAGAAATGTTGCTGTTAAAAGTTGCCAGGAAATGTTGCTGCAAAGCGTTGCTAGAAAATGTTACTGGAAAGTGTAGCTTCAAAAGTTTGCTGGAAAGTTGCGGGCAAATGTTCCTAGAAACGCCTGCCCGATATTATTTTGCATAACGTTGCCGACTTTTCTTCGAAATGTTGCTTTGGGTCCTGTTTGCCCACCTTCTTAATCGTTAGCTGTTCGGTGGTAATTTCCTTTTTGTCTTCGACAACATCGAACAGCCTTACTGAAATTTTTATTTTTCTCTCTTTATTTTGATTTCCCTCTTTAACTATCAATTGATCGTATTTTATGTACGCAAAATTTCCTTTTGCACGTTCTTCTATAAGTTTTGGCTTTAATTCTTTTCGCTTTTCTAGTACTTCTTTCGGAAAATCTTCGGTGACGTATACCTCTTTTAAGTTCCTCTTTATTTTCAGTATCTCACTCTTTTTCCAGATGTTTGCAAAAACAATAAGAAAATGTTGCCAGAAAATGTTGCTAGAAAATGTTGCTAAGAAATGTTGCTAGAAAATGTTGCTAGAAAATGTTGCTAGAAAATGTTGCTAGAAAATGTTGCTAGAAAATGTTGCTAGAAAATGTTGCTAAGAAATGTTGCTAAGAAATGTTGCTAGAAAATGTTGCTAGAAAATGTTGCTAAGAAATGTTGCTAGAAAATGTTGCCAGAAAATGTTGCTAGAAAATGTTGCCAAGAAATGTTGCCAAGAAATGTTGCTGTTAAAAGTTGCCAGGAAATGTTGCTGCAAAGCGTTGCTAGAAAATGTTACTGGAAAGTGTAGCTTCAAAAGTTTGCTGGAAAGTTGCGGGCAAATGTTCCTAGAAACGCCTGCCCGATATTATTTTGCATAACGTTGCCGACTTTTCTTCGAAATGTTGCTTTGGGTCCTGTTTGCCCACCTTCTTAATCGTTAGCTGTTCGGTGGTAATTTCCTTTTTGTCTTCGACAACATCGAACAGCCTTACTGAAATTTTTATTTTTCTCTCTTTATTTTGATTTCCCTCTTTAACTTTCAATTGATCGTATTTTATGTACGCAAAATTTCCTTTTGCACGTTCTTCTATAAGTTTTGGCTTTAATTCTTTTCGCTTTTCTAGTACTTCTTTCGGAAAATCTTCGGTGACGTATACCTCTTTTAAGTTCCTCTTTATTTTCAGTATCTCACTCTTTTTCCAGATGTTTGCAAAAACAATAAGAAAATGTTGCCAGAAAATGTTGCTAGAAAATGTTGCTAAGAAATGTTGCTAGAAAATGTTGCTAGAAAATGTTGCTAGAAAATGTTGCTAAGAAATGTTGCTAGAAAATGTTGCTAGAAAATGTTGCTAAGAAATGTTGCTAAGAAATGTTGCTAGAAAATGTTGCTAGAAAATGTTGCTAAGAAATGTTGCTAGAAAATGTTGCCAGAAAATGTTGCTAGAAAATGTTGCCAAGAAATGTTGCCAAGAAATGTTGCTGTTAAAAGTTGCCAGGAAATGTTGCTGCAAAGCGTTGCTAGAAAATGTTACTGGAAAGTGTAGCTTCAAAAGTTTGCTGGAAAGTTGCGGGCAAATGTTCCTAGAAACGCCTGCCCGATATTATTTTGCATAACGTTGCCGACTTTTCTTCGAAATGTTGCTTTGGGTCCTGTTTGCCCACCTTCTTAATCGTTAGCTGTTCGGTGGTAATTTCCTTTTTGTCTTCGACAACATCGAACAGCCTTACTGAAATTTTTATTTTTCTCTCTTTATTTTGATTTCCCTCTTTAACTATCAATTGATCGTATTTTATGTACGCAAAATTTCCTTTTGCACGTTCTTCTATAAGTTTTGGCTTTAATTCTTTTCGCTTTTCTAGTACTTCTTTCGGAAAATCTTCGGTGACGTATACCTCTTTTAAGTTCCTCTTTATTTTCAGTATCTCACTCTTTTTCCAGATGTTTGCAAAAACAATAAGAAAATGTTGCCAGAAAATGTTGCTAGAAAATGTTGCTAAGAAATGTTGCTAGAAAATGTTGCTAGAAAATGTTGCTAGAAAATGTTGCTAAGAAATGTTGCTAGAAAATGTTGCTAGAAAATGTTGCTAAGAAATGTTGCTAAGAAATGTTGCTAGAAAATGTTGCTAGAAAATGTTGCTAAGAAATGTTGCTAGAAAATGTTGCCAGAAAATGTTGCTAGAAAATGTTGCCAAGAAATGTTGCCAAGAAATGTTGCTGTTAAAAGTTGCCAGGAAATGTTGCTGCAAAGCGTTGCTAGAAAATGTTACTGGAAAGTGTAGCTTCAAAAGTTTGCTGGAAAGTTGCGGGCAAATGTTCCTAGAAACGCCTGCCCGATATTATTTTGCATAACGTTGCCGACTTTTCTTCGAAATGTTGCTTTGGGTCCTGTTTGCCCACCTTCTTAATCGTTAGCTGTTCGGTGGTAATTTCCTTTTTGTCTTCGACAACATCGAACAGCCTTACTGAAATTTTTATTTTTCTCTCTTTATTTTGATTTCCCTCTTTAACTATCAATTGATCGTATTTTATGTACGCAAAATTTCCTTTTGCACGTTCTTCTATAAGTTTTGGCTTTAATTCTTTTCGCTTTTCTAGTACTTCTTTCGGAAAATCTTCGGTGACGTATACCTCTTTTAAGTTCCTCTTTATTTTCAGTATCTCACTCTTTTTCCAGATGTTTGCAAAAACAATAAGAAAATGTTGCCAGAAAATGTTGCTAGAAAATGTTGCTAAGAAATGTTGCTAGAAAATGTTGCTAGAAAATGTTGCTAGAAAATGTTGCTAGAAAATGTTGCTAGAAAATGTTGCTAGAAAATGTTGCTAAGAAATGTTGCTAAGAAATGTTGCTAGAAAATGTTGCTAGAAAATGTTGCTAGAAAATGTTGCTAAGAAATGTTGCTAGAAAATGTTGCCAGAAAATGTTGCTAGAAAATGTTGCCAAGAAATGTTGCTGTTAAAAGTTGCCAGGAAATGTTGCTGCAAAGCGTTGCTAGAAAATGTTACTGGAAAGTGTAGCTTCAAAAGTTTGCTGGAAAGTTGCGGGCAAATGTTCCTAGAAACGCCTGCCCGATATTATTTTGCATAACGTTGCCGACTTTTCTTCGAAATGTTGCTTTGGGTCCTGTTTGCCCACCTTCTTAATCGTTAGCTGTTCGGTGGTAATTTCCTTTTTGTCTTCGACAACATCGAACAGCCTTACTGAAATTTTTATTTTTCTCTCTTTATTTTGATTTCCCTCTTTAACTATCAATTGATCGTATTTTATGTACGCAAAATTTCCTTTTGCACGTTCTTCTATAAGTTTTGGCTTTAATTCTTTTCGCTTTTCTAGTACTTCTTTCGGAAAATCTTCGGTGACGTATACCTCTTTTAAGTTCCTCTTTATTTTCAGTATCTCACTCTTTTTCCAGATGTTTGCAAAAACAATAAGAAAATGTTGCCAGAAAATGTTGCTAGAAAATGTTGCTAAGAAATGTTGCTAGAAAATGTTGCTAGAAAATGTTGCTAGAAAATGTTGCTAAGAAATGTTGCTAGAAAATGTTGCTAGAAAATGTTGCTAAGAAATGTTGCTAAGAAATGTTGCTAGAAAATGTTGCTAGAAAATGTTGCTAAGAAATGTTGCTAGAAAATGTTGCCAGAAAATGTTGCTAGAAAATGTTGCCAAGAAATGTTGCCAAGAAATGTTGCTGTTAAAAGTTGCCAGGAAATGTTGCTGCAAAGCGTTGCTAGAAAATGTTACTGGAAAGTGTAGCTTCAAAAGTTTGCTGGAAAGTTGCGGGCAAATGTTCCTAGAAACGCCTGCCCGATATTATTTTGCATAACGTTGCCGACTTTTCTTCGAAATGTTGCTTTGGGTCCTGTTTGCCCACCTTCTTAATCGTTAGCTGTTCGGTGGTAATTTCCTTTTTGTCTTCGACAACATCGAACAGCCTTACTGAAATTTTTATTTTTCTCTCTTTATTTTGATTTCCCTCTTTAACTATCAATTGATCGTATTTTATGTACGCAAAATTTCCTTTTGCACGTTCTTCTATAAGTTTTGGCTTTAATTCTTTTCGCTTTTCTAGTACTTCTTTCGGAAAATCTTCGGTGACGTATACCTCTTTTAAGTTCCTCTTTATTTTCAGTATCTCACTCTTTTTCCAGATGTTTGCAAAAACAATAAGAAAATGTTGCCAGAAAATGTTGCTAGAAAATGTTGCTAAGAAATGTTGCTAGAAAATGTTGCTAGAAAATGTTGCTAGAAAATGTTGCTAAGAAATGTTGCTAGAAAATGTTGCTAGAAAATGTTGCTAAGAAATGTTGCTAAGAAATGTTGCTAGAAAATGTTGCTAGAAAATGTTGCTAAGAAATGTTGCTAGAAAATGTTGCCAGAAAATGTTGCTAGAAAATGTTGCCAAGAAATGTTGCCAAGAAATGTTGCTGTTAAAAGTTGCCAGGAAATGTTGCTGCAAAGCGTTGCTAGAAAATGTTACTGGAAAGTGTAGCTTCAAAAGTTTGCTGGAAAGTTGCGGGCAAATGTTCCTAGAAACGCCTGCCCGATATTATTTTGCATAACGTTGCCGACTTTTCTTCGAAATGTTGCTTTGGGTCCTGTTTGCCCACCTTCTTAATCGTTAGCTGTTCGGTGGTAATTTCCTTTTTGTCTTCGACAACATCGAACAGCCTTACTGAAATTTTTATTTTTCTCTCTTTATTTTGATTTCCCTCTTTAACTATCAATTGATCGTATTTTATGTACGCAAAATTTCCTTTTGCACGTTCTTCTATAAGTTTTGGCTTTAATTCTTTTCGCTTTTCTAGTACTTCTTTCGGAAAATCTTCGGTGACGTATACCTCTTTTAAGTTCCTCTTTATTTTCAGTATCTCACTCTTTTTCCAGATGTTTGCAAAAACAATAAGAAAATGTTGCCAGAAAATGTTGCTAGAAAATGTTGCTAAGAAATGTTGCTAGAAAATGTTGCTAGAAAATGTTGCTAGAAAATGTTGCTAAGAAATGTTGCTAGAAAATGTTGCTAGAAAATGTTGCTAAGAAATGTTGCTAAGAAATGTTGCTAGAAAATGTTGCTAGAAAATGTTGCTAAGAAATGTTGCTAGAAAATGTTGCCAGAAAATGTTGCTAGAAAATGTTGCCAAGAAATGTTGCCAAGAAATGTTGCTGTTAAAAGTTGCCAGGAAATGTTGCTGCAAAGCGTTGCTAGAAAATGTTACTGGAAAGTGTAGCTTCAAAAGTTTGCTGGAAAGTTGCGGGCAAATGTTCCTAGAAACGCCTGCCCGATATTATTTTGCATAACGTTGCCGACTTTTCTTCGAAATGTTGCTTTGGGTCCTGTTTGCCCACCTTCTTAATCGTTAGCTGTTCGGTGGTAATTTCCTTTTTGTCTTCGACAACATCGAACAGCCTTACTGAAATTTTTATTTTTCTCTCTTTATTTTGATTTCCCTCTTTAACTATCAATTGATCGTATTTTATGTACGCAAAATTTCCTTTTGCACGTTCTTCTATAAGTTTTGGCTTTAATTCTTTTCGCTTTTCTAGTACTTCTTTCGGAAAATCTTCGGTGACGTATACCTCTTTTAAGTTCCTCTTTATTTTCAGTATCTCACTCTTTTTCCAGATGTTTGCAAAAACAATAAGAAAATGTTGCCAGAAAATGTTGCTAGAAAATGTTGCTAAGAAATGTTGCTAGAAAATGTTGCTAGAAAATGTTGCTAGAAAATGTTGCTAAGAAATGTTGCTAGAAAATGTTGCTAGAAAATGTTGCTAAGAAATGTTGCTAAGAAATGTTGCTAGAAAATGTTGCTAGAAAATGTTGCTAAGAAATGTTGCTAGAAAATGTTGCCAGAAAATGTTGCTAGAAAATGTTGCCAAGAAATGTTGCCAAGAAATGTTGCTGTTAAAAGTTGCCAGGAAATGTTGCTGCAAAGCGTTGCTAGAAAATGTTACTGGAAAGTGTAGCTTCAAAAGTTTGCTGGAAAGTTGCGGGCAAATGTTCCTAGAAACGCCTGCCCGATATTATTTTGCATAACGTTGCCGACTTTTCTTCGAAATGTTGCTTTGGGTCCTGTTTGCCCACCTTCTTAATCGTTAGCTGTTCGGTGGTAATTTCCTTTTTGTCTTCGACAACATCGAACAGCCTTACTGAAATTTTTATTTTTCTCTCTTTATTTTGATTTCCCTCTTTAACTATCAATTGATCGTATTTTATGTACGCAAAATTTCCTTTTGCACGTTCTTCTATAAGTTTTGGCTTTAATTCTTTTCGCTTTTCTAGTACTTCTTTCGGAAAATCTTCGGTGACGTATACCTCTTTTAAGTTCCTCTTTATTTTCAGTATCTCACTCTTTTTCCAGATGTTTGCAAAAACAATAAGAAAATGTTGCCAGAAAATGTTGCTAGAAAATGTTGCTAAGAAATGTTGCTAGAAAATGTTGCCAGAAAATGTTGCTAGAAAATGTTGCTAAGAAATGTTGCTAAGAAATGTTGCTAGAAAATGTTGCTAGAAAATGTTGCTAAGAAATGTTGCTAGAAAATGTTGCCAGAAAATGTTGCTAGAAAATGTTGCCAAGAAATGTTGCTGTTAAAAGTTGCCAGGAAATGTTGCTGCAAAGCGTTGCTAGAAAATGTTACTGGAAAGTGTAGCTTCAAAAGTTTGCTGGAAAGTTGCGGGCAAATGTTCCTAGAAACGCCTGCCCGATATTATTTTGCATAACGTTGCCGACTTTTCTTCGAAATGTTGCTTTGGGTCCTGTTTGCCCACCTTCTTAATCGTTAGCTGTTCGGTGGTAATTTCCTTTTTGTCTTCGACAACATCGAACAGCCTTACTGAAATTTTTATTTTTCTCTCTTTATTTTGATTTCCCTCTTTAACTATCAATTGATCGTATTTTATGTACGCAAAATTTCCTTTTGCACGTTCTTCTATAAGTTTTGGCTTTAATTCTTTTCGCTTTTCTAGTACTTCTTTCGGAAAATCTTCGGTGACGTATACCTCTTTTAAGTTCCTCTTTATTTTCAGTATCTCACTCTTTTTCCAGATGTTTGCAAAAACAATAAGAAAATGTTGCCAGAAAATGTTGCTAGAAAATGTTGCTAAGAAATGTTGCTAGAAAATGTTGCTAGAAAATGTTGCTAGAAAATGTTGCTAAGAAATGTTGCTAGAAAATGTTGCTAGAAAATGTTGCTAAGAAATGTTGCTAAGAAATGTTGCTAGAAAATGTTGCTAGAAAATGTTGCTAAGAAATGTTGCTAGAAAATGTTGCCAGAAAATGTTGCTAGAAAATGTTGCCAAGAAATGTTGCCAAGAAATGTTGCTGTTAAAAGTTGCCAGGAAATGTTGCTGCAAAGCGTTGCTAGAAAATGTTACTGGAAAGTGTAGCTTCAAAAGTTTGCTGGAAAGTTGCGGGCAAATGTTCCTAGAAACGCCTGCCCGATATTATTTTGCATAACGTTGCCGACTTTTCTTCGAAATGTTGCTTTGGGTCCTGTTTGCCCACCTTCTTAATCGTTAGCTGTTCGGTGGTAATTTCCTTTTTGTCTTCGACAACATCGAACAGCCTTACTGAAATTTTTATTTTTCTCTCTTTATTTTGATTTCCCTCTTTAACTATCAATTGATCGTATTTTATGTACGCAAAATTTCCTTTTGCACGTTCTTCTATAAGTTTTGGCTTTAATTCTTTTCGCTTTTCTAGTACTTCTTTCGGAAAATCTTCGGTGACGTATACCTCTTTTAAGTTCCTCTTTATTTTCAGTATCTCACTCTTTTTCCAGATGTTTGCAAAAACAATAAGAAAATGTTGCCAGAAAATGTTGCTAGAAAATGTTGCTAAGAAATGTTGCTAGAAAATGTTGCCAGAAAATGTTGCTAGAAAATGTTGCTAAGAAATGTTGCTAAGAAATGTTGCTAGAAAATGTTGCTAGAAAATGTTGCTAAGAAATGTTGCTAGAAAATGTTGCCAGAAAATGTTGCTAGAAAATGTTGCCAAGAAATGTTGCTGTTAAAAGTTGCCAGGAAATGTTGCTGCAAAGCGTTGCTAGAAAATGTTACTGGAAAGTGTAGCTTCAAAAGTTTGCTGGAAAGTTGCGGGCAAATGTTCCTAGAAACGCCTGCCCGATATTATTTTGCATAACGTTGCCGACTTTTCTTCGAAATGTTGCTTTGGGTCCTGTTTGCCCACCTTCTTAATCGTTAGCTGTTCGGTGGTAATTTCCTTTTTGTCTTCGACAACATCGAACAGCCTTACTGAAATTTTTATTTTTCTCTCTTTATTTTGATTTCCCTCTTTAACTATCAATTGATCGTATTTTATGTACGCAAAATTTCCTTTTGCACGTTCTTCTATAAGTTTTGGCTTTAATTCTTTTCGCTTTTCTAGTACTTCTTTCGGAAAATCTTCGGTGACGTATACCTCTTTTAAGTTCCTCTTTATTTTCAGTATCTCACTCTTTTTCCAGATGTTTGCAAAAACAATAAGAAAATGTTGCCAGAAAATGTTGCTAGAAAATGTTGCTAAGAAATGTTGCTAGAAAATGTTGCTAGAAAATGTTGCTAGAAAATGTTGCTAGAAAATGTTGCTAGAAAATGTTGCTAGAAAATGTTGCTAAGAAATGTTGCTAGAAAATGTTGCCAGAAAATGTTGCTAGAAAATGTTGCCAAGAAATGTTGCTGTTAAAAGTTGCCAGGAAATGTTGCTGCAAAGCGTTGCTAGAAAATGTTACTGGAAAGTGTAGCTTCAAAAGTTTGCTGGAAAGTTGCGGGCAAATGTTCCTAGAAACGCCTGCCCGATATTATTTTGCATAACGTTGCCGACTTTTCTTCGAAATGTTGCTTTGGGTCCTGTTTGCCCACCTTCTTAATCGTTAGCTGTTCGGTGGTAATTTCCTTTTTGTCTTCGACAACATCGAACAGCCTTACTGAAATTTTTATTTTTCTCTCTTTATTTTGATTTCCCTCTTTAACTATCAATTGATCGTATTTTATGTACGCAAAATTTCCTTTTGCACGTTCTTCTATAAGTTTTGGCTTTAATTCTTTTCGCTTTTCTAGTACTTCTTTCGGAAAATCTTCGGTGACGTATACCTCTTTTAAGTTCCTCTTTATTTTCAGTATCTCACTCTTTTTCCAGATGTTTGCAAAAACAATAAGAAAATGTTGCCAGAAAATGTTGCTAGAAAATGTTGCTAAGAAATGTTGCTAGAAAATGTTGCTAGAAAATGTTGCTAGAAAATGTTGCTAGAAAATGTTGCTAGAAAATGTTGCTAGAAAATGTTGCTAAGAAATGTTGCTAAGAAATGTTGCTAGAAAATGTTGCTAGAAAATGTTGCTAAGAAATGTTGCTAGAAAATGTTGCCAGAAAATGTTGCTAGAAAATGTTGCCAAGAAATGTTGCCAAGAAATGTTGCTGTTAAAAGTTGCCAGGAAATGTTGCTGCAAAGCGTTGCTAGAAAATGTTACTGGAAAGTGTAGCTTCAAAAGTTTGCTGGAAAGTTGCGGGCAAATGTTCCTAGAAACGCCTGCCCGATATTATTTTGCATAACGTTGCCGACTTTTCTTCGAAATGTTGCTTTGGGTCCTGTTTGCCCACCTTCTTAATCGTTAGCTGTTCGGTGGTAATTTCCTTTTTGTCTTCGACAACATCGAACAGCCTTACTGAAATTTTTATTTTTCTCTCTTTATTTTGATTTCCCTCTTTAACTATCAATTGATCGTATTTTATGTACGCAAAATTTCCTTTTGCACGTTCTTCTATAAGTTTTGGCTTTAATTCTTTTCGCTTTTCTAGTACTTCTTTCGGAAAATCTTCGGTGACGTATACCTCTTTTAAGTTCCTCTTTATTTTCAGTATCTCACTCTTTTTCCAGATGTTTGCAAAAACAATAAGAAAATGTTGCCAGAAAATGTTGCTAGAAAATGTTGCTAAGAAATGTTGCTAGAAAATGTTGCTAGAAAATGTTGCTAGAAAATGTTGCTAGAAAATGTTGCTAGAAAATGTTGCTAGAAAATGTTGCTAAGAAATGTTGCTAAGAAATGTTGCTAGAAAATGTTGCTAGAAAATGTTGCTAAGAAATGTTGCTAGAAAATGTTGCCAGAAAATGTTGCTAGAAAATGTTGCCAAGAAATGTTGCCAAGAAATGTTGCTGTTAAAAGTTGCCAGGAAATGTTGCTGCAAAGCGTTGCTAGAAAATGTTACTGGAAAGTGTAGCTTCAAAAGTTTGCTGGAAAGTTGCGGGCAAATGTTCCTAGAAACGCCTGCCCGATATTATTTTGCATAACGTTGCCGACTTTTCTTCGAAATGTTGCTTTGGGTCCTGTTTGCCCACCTTCTTAATCGTTAGCTGTTCGGTGGTAATTTCCTTTTTGTCTTCGACAACATCGAACAGCCTTACTGAAATTTTTATTTTTCTCTCTTTATTTTGATTTCCCTCTTTAACTATCAATTGATCGTATTTTATGTACGCAAAATTTCCTTTTGCACGTTCTTCTATAAGTTTTGGCTTTAATTCTTTTCGCTTTTCTAGTACTTCTTTCGGAAAATCTTCGGTGACGTATACCTCTTTTAAGTTCCTCTTTATTTTCAGTATCTCACTCTTTTTCCAGATGTTTGCAAAAACAATAAGAAAATGTTGCCAGAAAATGTTGCTAGAAAATGTTGCTAAGAAATGTTGCTAGAAAATGTTGCTAGAAAATGTTGCTAGAAAATGTTGCTAAGAAATGTTGCTAGAAAATGTTGCTAGAAAATGTTGCTAGAAAATGTTGCTAAGAAATGTTGCTAGAAAATGTTGCTAGAAAATGTTGCTAAGAAATGTTGCTAAGAAATGTTGCTAGAAAATGTTGCTAAGAAATGTTGCTAAGAAATGTTGCTAGAAAATGTTGCTAGAAAATGTTGCTAAGAAATGTTGCTAAGAAATGTTGCTAGAAAATGTTGCCAGAAAATGTTGCTAGAAAATGTTGCCAAGAAATGTTGCTGTTAAAAGTTGCCAGGAAATGTTGCTGCAAAGCGTTGCTAGAAAATGTTACTGGAAAGTGTAGCTTCAAAAGTTTGCTGGAAAGTTGCGGGCAAATGTTCCTAGAAACGCCTGCCCGATATTATTTTGCATAACGTTGCCGACTTTTCTTCGAAATGTTGCTTTGGGTCCTGTTTGCCCACCTTCTTAATCGTTAGCTGTTCGGTGGTAATTTCCTTTTTGTCTTCGACAACATCGAACAGCCTTACTGAAATTTTTATTTTTCTCTCTTTATTTTGATTTCCCTCTTTAACTATCAATTGATCGTATTTTATGTACGCAAAATTTCCTTTTGCACGTTCTTCTATAAGTTTTGGCTTTAATTCTTTTCGCTTTTCTAGTACTTCTTTCGGAAAATCTTCGGTGACGTATACCTCTTTTAAGTTCCTCTTTATTTTCAGTATCTCACTCTTTTTCCAGATGTTTGCAAAAACAATAAGAAAATGTTGCCAGAAAATGTTGCTAGAAAATGTTGCTAAGAAATGTTGCTAGAAAATGTTGCTAGAAAATGTTGCTAGAAAATGTTGCTAAGAAATGTTGCTAGAAAATGTTGCTAGAAAATGTTGCTAAGAAATGTTGCTAAGAAATGTTGCTAGAAAATGTTGCTAGAAAATGTTGCTAAGAAATGTTGCTAGAAAATGTTGCCAGAAAATGTTGCTAGAAAATGTTGCCAAGAAATGTTGCCAAGAAATGTTGCTGTTAAAAGTTGCCAGGAAATGTTGCTGCAAAGCGTTGCTAGAAAATGTTACTGGAAAGTGTAGCTTCAAAAGTTTGCTGGAAAGTTGCGGGCAAATGTTCCTAGAAACGCCTGCCCGATATTATTTTGCATAACGTTGCCGACTTTTCTTCGAAATGTTGCTTTGGGTCCTGTTTGCCCACCTTCTTAATCGTTAGCTGTTCGGTGGTAATTTCCTTTTTGTCTTCGACAACATCGAACAGCCTTACTGAAATTTTTATTTTTCTCTCTTTATTTTGATTTCCCTCTTTAACTATCAATTGATCGTATTTTATGTACGCAAAATTTCCTTTTGCACGTTCTTCTATAAGTTTTGGCTTTAATTCTTTTCGCTTTTCTAGTACTTCTTTCGGAAAATCTTCGGTGACGTATACCTCTTTTAAGTTCCTCTTTATTTTCAGTATCTCACTCTTTTTCCAGATGTTTGCAAAAACAATAAGAAAATGTTGCCAGAAAATGTTGCTAGAAAATGTTGCTAAGAAATGTTGCTAGAAAATGTTGCTAGAAAATGTTGCTAGAAAATGTTGCTAGAAAATGTTGCTAGAAAATGTTGCTAGAAAATGTTGCTAAGAAATGTTGCTAAGAAATGTTGCTAGAAAATGTTGCTAGAAAATGTTGCTAAGAAATGTTGCTAGAAAATGTTGCCAGAAAATGTTGCTAGAAAATGTTGCCAAGAAATGTTGCCAAGAAATGTTGCTGTTAAAAGTTGCCAGGAAATGTTGCTGCAAAGCGTTGCTAGAAAATGTTACTGGAAAGTGTAGCTTCAAAAGTTTGCTGGAAAGTTGCGGGCAAATGTTCCTAGAAACGCCTGCCCGATATTATTTTGCATAACGTTGCCGACTTTTCTTCGAAATGTTGCTTTGGGTCCTGTTTGCCCACCTTCTTAATCGTTAGCTGTTCGGTGGTAATTTCCTTTTTGTCTTCGACAACATCGAACAGCCTTACTGAAATTTTTATTTTTCTCTCTTTATTTTGATTTCCCTCTTTAACTATCAATTGATCGTATTTTATGTACGCAAAATTTCCTTTTGCACGTTCTTCTATAAGTTTTGGCTTTAATTCTTTTCGCTTTTCTAGTACTTCTTTCGGAAAATCTTCGGTGACGTATACCTCTTTTAAGTTCCTCTTTATTTTCAGTATCTCACTCTTTTTCCAGATGTTTGCAAAAACAATAAGAAAATGTTGCCAGAAAATGTTGCTAGAAAATGTTGCTAAGAAATGTTGCTAGAAAATGTTGCTAGAAAATGTTGCTAGAAAATGTTGCTAGAAAATGTTGCTAGAAAATGTTGCTAGAAAATGTTGCTAAGAAATGTTGCTAAGAAATGTTGCTAGAAAATGTTGCTAGAAAATGTTGCTAAGAAATGTTGCTAGAAAATGTTGCCAGAAAATGTTGCTAGAAAATGTTGCCAAGAAATGTTGCCAAGAAATGTTGCTGTTAAAAGTTGCCAGGAAATGTTGCTGCAAAGCGTTGCTAGAAAATGTTACTGGAAAGTGTAGCTTCAAAAGTTTGCTGGAAAGTTGCGGGCAAATGTTCCTAGAAACGCCTGCCCGATATTATTTTGCATAACGTTGCCGACTTTTCTTCGAAATGTTGCTTTGGGTCCTGTTTGCCCACCTTCTTAATCGTTAGCTGTTCGGTGGTAATTTCCTTTTTGTCTTCGACAACATCGAACAGCCTTACTGAAATTTTTATTTTTCTCTCTTTATTTTGATTTCCCTCTTTAACTATCAATTGATCGTATTTTATGTACGCAAAATTTCCTTTTGCACGTTCTTCTATAAGTTTTGGCTTTAATTCTTTTCGCTTTTCTAGTACTTCTTTCGGAAAATCTTCGGTGACGTATACCTCTTTTAAGTTCCTCTTTATTTTCAGTATCTCACTCTTTTTCCAGATGTTTGCAAAAACAATAAGAAAATGTTGCTAGAAAATGTTGCTAGAAAATGTTGCTAAGAAATGTTGCTAGAAAATGTTGCTAGAAAATGTTGCTAGAAAATGTTGCTAAGAAATGTTGCTAGAAAATGTTGCCAGAAAATGTTGCTAGAAAATGTTGCCAAGAAATGTTGCCAAGAAATGTTGCTGTTAAAAGTTGCCAGGAAATGTTGCTGCAAAGCGTTGCTAGAAAATGTTACTGGAAAGTGTAGCTTCAAAAGTTTGCTGGAAAGTTGCGGGCAAATGTTCCTAGAAACGCCTGCCCGATATTATTTTGCATAACGTTGCCGACTTTTCTTCGAAATGTTGCTTTGGGTCCTGTTTGCCCACCTTCTTAATCGTTAGCTGTTCGGTGGTAATTTCCTTTTTGTCTTCGACAACATCGAACAGCCTTACTGAAATTTTTATTTTTCTCTCTTTATTTTGATTTCCCTCTTTAACTATCAATTGATCGTATTTTATGTACGCAAAATTTCCTTTTGCACGTTCTTCTATAAGTTTTGGCTTTAATTCTTTTCGCTTTTCTAGTACTTCTTTCGGAAAATCTTCGGTGACGTATACCTCTTTTAAGTTCCTCTTTATTTTCAGTATCTCACTCTTTTTCCAGATGTTTGCAAAAACAATAAGAAAATGTTGCCAGAAAATGTTGCTAGAAAATGTTGCTAAGAAATGTTGCTAGAAAATGTTGCTAGAAAATGTTGCTAGAAAATGTTGCTAGAAAATGTTGCTAGAAAATGTTGCTAGAAAATGTTGCTAAGAAATGTTGCTAAGAAATGTTGCTAGAAAATGTTGCTAGAAAATGTTGCTAAGAAATGTTGCTAGAAAATGTTGCCAGAAAATGTTGCTAGAAAATGTTGCCAAGAAATGTTGCCAAGAAATGTTGCTGTTAAAAGTTGCCAGGAAATGTTGCTGCAAAGCGTTGCTAGAAAATGTTACTGGAAAGTGTAGCTTCAAAAGTTTGCTGGAAAGTTGCGGGCAAATGTTCCTAGAAACGCCTGCCCGATATTATTTTGCATAACGTTGCCGACTTTTCTTCGAAATGTTGCTTTGGGTCCTGTTTGCCCACCTTCTTAATCGTTAGCTGTTCGGTGGTAATTTCCTTTTTGTCTTCGACAACATCGAACAGCCTTACTGAAATTTTTATTTTTCTCTCTTTATTTTGATTTCCCTCTTTAACTATCAATTGATCGTATTTTATGTACGCAAAATTTCCTTTTGCACGTTCTTCTATAAGTTTTGGCTTTAATTCTTTTCGCTTTTCTAGTACTTCTTTCGGAAAATCTTCGGTGACGTATACCTCTTTTAAGTTCCTCTTTATTTTCAGTATC
Source organism: Oxycera nigricornis (assembly GCA_963942545.1). NCBI lineage: Eukaryota > Metazoa > Arthropoda > Insecta > Diptera > Stratiomyidae > Oxycera > Oxycera nigricornis. The sequence continues at coordinate 3,432 of CAWWDL010000163.1, read as the reverse complement.
TCACTCTTTTTCCAGATGTTTGCAAAAACAATAAGAAAATGTTGCCAGAAAATGTTGCTAGAAAATGTTGCTAAGAAATGTTGCTAGAAAATGTTGCTAGAAAATGTTGCTAGAAAATGTTGCTAGAAAATGTTGCTAGAAAATGTTGCTAGAAAATGTTGCTAAGAAATGTTGCTAAGAAATGTTGCTAGAAAATGTTGCTAGAAAATGTTGCTAAGAAATGTTGCTAGAAAATGTTGCCAGAAAATGTTGCTAGAAAATGTTGCCAAGAAATGTTGCCAAGAAATGTTGCTGTTAAAAGTTGCCAGGAAATGTTGCTGCAAAGCGTTGCTAGAAAATGTTACTGGAAAGTGTAGCTTCAAAAGTTTGCTGGAAAGTTGCGGGCAAATGTTCCTAGAAACGCCTGCCCGATATTATTTTGCATAACGTTGCCGACTTTTCTTCGAAATGTTGCTTTGGGTCCTGTTTGCCCACCTTCTTAATCGTTAGCTGTTCGGTGGTAATTTCCTTTTTGTCTTCGACAACATCGAACAGCCTTACTGAAATTTTTATTTTTCTCTCTTTATTTTGATTTCCCTCTTTAACTATCAATTGATCGTATTTTATGTACGCAAAATTTCCTTTTGCACGTTCTTCTATAAGTTTTGGCTTTAATTCTTTTCGCTTTTCTAGTACTTCTTTCGGAAAATCTTCGGTGACGTATACCTCTTTTAAGTTCCTCTTTATTTTCAGTATCTCACTCTTTTTCCAGATGTTTGCAAAAACAATAAGAAAATGTTGCCAGAAAATGTTGCTAGAAAATGTTGCTAAGAAATGTTGCTAGAAAATGTTGCTAGAAAATGTTGCTAGAAAATGTTGCTAGAAAATGTTGCTAGAAAATGTTGCTAGAAAATGTTGCTAAGAAATGTTGCTAAGAAATGTTGCTAGAAAATGTTGCTAGAAAATGTTGCTAAGAAATGTTGCTAGAAAATGTTGCCAGAAAATGTTGCTAGAAAATGTTGCCAAGAAATGTTGCCAAGAAATGTTGCTGTTAAAAGTTGCCAGGAAATGTTGCTGCAAAGCGTTGCTAGAAAATGTTACTGGAAAGTGTAGCTTCAAAAGTTTGCTGGAAAGTTGCGGGCAAATGTTCCTAGAAACGCCTGCCCGATATTATTTTGCATAACGTTGCCGACTTTTCTTCGAAATGTTGCTTTGGGTCCTGTTTGCCCACCTTCTTAATCGTTAGCTGTTCGGTGGTAATTTCCTTTTTGTCTTCGACAACATCGAACAGCCTTACTGAAATTTTTATTTTTCTCTCTTTATTTTGATTTCCCTCTTTAACTATCAATTGATCGTATTTTATGTACGCAAAATTTCCTTTTGCACGTTCTTCTATAAGTTTTGGCTTTAATTCTTTTCGCTTTTCTAGTACTTCTTTCGGAAAATCTTCGGTGACGTATACCTCTTTTAAGTTCCTCTTTATTTTCAGTATCTCACTCTTTTTCCAGATGTTTGCAAAAACAATAAGAAAATGTTGCCAGAAAATGTTGCTAGAAAATGTTGCTAAGAAATGTTGCTAGAAAATGTTGCTAGAAAATGTTGCTAGAAAATGTTGCTAGAAAATGTTGCTAGAAAATGTTGCTAGAAAATGTTGCTAAGAAATGTTGCTAAGAAATGTTGCTAGAAAATGTTGCTAGAAAATGTTGCTAAGAAATGTTGCTAGAAAATGTTGCCAGAAAATGTTGCTAGAAAATGTTGCCAAGAAATGTTGCCAAGAAATGTTGCTGTTAAAAGTTGCCAGGAAATGTTGCTGCAAAGCGTTGCTAGAAAATGTTACTGGAAAGTGTAGCTTCAAAAGTTTGCTGGAAAGTTGCGGGCAAATGTTCCTAGAAACGCCTGCCCGATATTATTTTGCATAACGTTGCCGACTTTTCTTCGAAATGTTGCTTTGGGTCCTGTTTGCCCACCTTCTTAATCGTTAGCTGTTCGGTGGTAATTTCCTTTTTGTCTTCGACAACATCGAACAGCCTTACTGAAATTTTTATTTTTCTCTCTTTATTTTGATTTCCCTCTTTAACTATCAATTGATCGTATTTTATGTACGCAAAATTTCCTTTTGCACGTTCTTCTATAAGTTTTGGCTTTAATTCTTTTCGCTTTTCTAGTACTTCTTTCGGAAAATCTTCGGTGACGTATACCTCTTTTAAGTTCCTCTTTATTTTCAGTATCTCACTCTTTTTCCAGATGTTTGCAAAAACAATAAGAAAATGTTGCTAGAAAATGTTGCTAGAAAATGTTGCTAAGAAATGTTGCTAGAAAATGTTGCTAGAAAATGTTGCTAGAAAATGTTGCTAAGAAATGTTGCTAGAAAATGTTGCCAGAAAATGTTGCTAGAAAATGTTGCCAAGAAATGTTGCCAAGAAATGTTGCTGTTAAAAGTTGCCAGGAAATGTTGCTGCAAAGCGTTGCTAGAAAATGTTACTGGAAAGTGTAGCTTCAAAAGTTTGCTGGAAAGTTGCGGGCAAATGTTCCTAGAAACGCCTGCCCGATATTATTTTGCATAACGTTGCCGACTTTTCTTCGAAATGTTGCTTTGGGTCCTGTTTGCCCACCTTCTTAATCGTTAGCTGTTCGGTGGTAATTTCCTTTTTGTCTTCGACAACATCGAACAGCCTTACTGAAATTTTTATTTTTCTCTCTTTATTTTGATTTCCCTCTTTAACTATCAATTGATCGTATTTTATGTACGCAAAATTTCCTTTTGCACGTTCTTCTATAAGTTTTGGCTTTAATTCTTTTCGCTTTTCTAGTACTTCTTTCGGAAAATCTTCGGTGACGTATACCTCTTTTAAGTTCCTCTTTATTTTCAGTATCTCACTCTTTTTCCAGATGTTTGCAAAAACAATAAGAAAATGTTGCCAGAAAATGTTGCTAGAAAATGTTGCTAAGAAATGTTGCTAGAAAATGTTGCTAGAAAATGTTGCTAGAAAATGTTGCTAGAAAATGTTGCTAGAAAATGTTGCTAGAAAATGTTGCTAAGAAATGTTGCTAAGAAATGTTGCTAGAAAATGTTGCTAGAAAATGTTGCTAAGAAATGTTGCTAGAAAATGTTGCCAGAAAATGTTGCTAGAAAATGTTGCCAAGAAATGTTGCCAAGAAATGTTGCTGTTAAAAGTTGCCAGGAAATGTTGCTGCAAAGCGTTGCTAGAAAATGTTACTGGAAAGTGTAGCTTCAAAAGTTTGCTGGAAAGTTGCGGGCAAATGTTCCTAGAAACGCCTGCCCGATATTATTTTGCATAACGTTGCCGACTTTTCTTCGAAATGTTGCTTTGGGTCCTGTTTGCCCACCTTCTTAATCGTTAGCTGTTCGGTGGTAATTTCCTTTTTGTCTTCGACAACATCGAACAGCCTTACTGAAATTTTTATTTTTCTCTCTTTATTTTGATTTCCCTC